>BQNB010086340.1:0-28220 GCA_026074375.1 Tanacetum coccineum | reverse complement strand
TGTTATTTGCAGTAATTATGGAGTAATTGGTGAAGATATGCTAAAAGGCACGCATTTTGGAGCTTAATCGAAGAAATCTCAAAATACTATTCTGACAACCTATACGTCGTATCCATCATGGAAGATACGGCGTATTTGTGCTTGTACTTCACAAGAAACCACAAAAAATTAAAGAGCAATAGGCCGTATCTAGAAGACTCTATACGTCGTATTGAAGATTAGTTGAAGATTCTGGAAGATATTGAACGTAGTCCCTACTCTAAGAAACCCCCAATACGCCGTATTGACCTCAACCAATACGGCGTATCGATGAATTTCCAGAGACTATAAATACAAATCCCTAAACATGAGTTTAGGGTGTGCTTAAACATATTTTCGATACCCTAACCACAAAAGTCGATTTTCAGAAGGCAAGAAAAGCAAAGAAGGTCAAGTAACGCACTTAATATCATAGGAAACATCTTGTAATCATCTATACTCTAATAATCGTTCAATTATTGGTATCATTCGTTTAACTCGGTTAGTTTACCTTGGTTAATTCGATTATTATTCTTTTATTCATTACAATGATTATATGATAATACCTTTAGAAGATAGTCATGTTTATGAAGATTTAATGTTTGGTTTATTTATCTCGATTGCTTAATTTATCGTTGATTGTTGATTATGTTTATCAATTTATACTCGTTTATGTGCTTAAGTATGCGACCTATCATTCAACTGGATCTAGGAATGCTAAATATCGAGCTATCTAGATGCCGAGATAGCTCTTTATATCCGCAATTTGTATATCTAGAATCATAGGATCACAGATAATGACATATCCTTGCCATTGGTTTAGTGAACAAGTTGGACTAGCAAGTGACTTGGGATCAACAAATGATGTTCTGATTCCCTTGGTAAGGACTTGGACAGTAGACTACTAGTATATAAAGAGTCGTTAAGCAGTAAGTTAGTAAAGTCTCATTGATCTAGGGTTTAATAAGATCACCATTATTAATCTCCAAAGATAGATTATAATCAACAAAAGATTGCTTTATGCGGATGCTTCTAACTTCTAATTGTGATAAAATTAGCGTGTCCAAGTTTTTGGAAGAAGTACTGCCTAAATCTAGGAATGAGATGCCCCTCGAGATAAGTCAATCATTGCACTAATAAACAAACTTGCGTTTTAATTAGATTAGTCATGGCTAATACAGTTTCCTTATAATTGGCTTGATCGCTCTTCTATCTTCTGATTATCAGCTTGCGTGTGTTATCGTGTTTTAAATAGGTTTAAGTTACCACTAAAACCCGTGCCAGTCTCTTAGACTGAAAACCCCCAGTATCGTTAGAATTAGGTTTAGCATAGGTTTAACATGGATTAGATAGATTACAACTAACTTAGACAACTAAAATACTGGTAGACTTAGGAATTAACACTCTCGCTCTTAGTGATCGACACCCTACTTACCAACAAAGCTACAACTGATCGGGTACTCTACCCGTTAGTATTGTTTTTAGGTAATGTCGGCAAAATATAAATGTAAAACTTAATAATAAATAATACCTACGCACAATGACACATCAAGTTTTTGACGCCGTTGCTGAGGAATGAAGTTATTTAATTCTTATTTTTATTAGTATTTTAGTTCTAGCTTTTAATTAATCTAGATCTAGCGTAATTTAATTTTTAATTTAATTTTTTGAGTCTTAGTGTCGGATCGTCAATTTCACCCAATTTTTTTTATAATTTTGTTTGTGTTTTTGTTTTCTATACACTGTTCTGGTCGAATAATCGATACGGTGTATTCACCAGTTGAATACTGCGTATCAAACTTTCTATTTACTTTCTTTAGAACAAATCCTACTGATATTTTAGTTTTTAGTATTTAAATATATTCGTATTCTGTTTTCGTGTTTAGTTTTTAGTTGAATACTGCGTATCAAACTTTCTATTGTTTTCTAAAATATATTCGTATTCTGTTTTCGTGTTTAGTTTTTAGTATTTACTTTCTTTAGAACAAATCCTACTGATATTTTAACCTTGGTTTTAGGCAGTGCTGATCGCGAAGGATTGATCAAAGAAGTAATAACGGAAACCATGACGAAACTGACTTTGAAAGAATACATTAACAAAACTCGATTTGATTATTACTCGGGTATTACTAAGATGATGATTAATGGGAAAGCTGCATATGAGTTTAAATAGAAATTCCTTTATGATTTGCAGAATAATGCTTTCAGTGGAACAAATGGAGAAAACGTGGTCGAGCACATTGAAAATTTCCTTAAGATTATTGATCCACTTGATTTGCCCAATGTAAGTTATGAACAATTTAGGCTTGCTGTTTTCCCCATCTCACTTATTGGAGAGGCAAAAGAATGGTTAATGAACGAACCTCAAAGCTCAGTTACTAGTTGGGTAGATCTTACGGAATTATTTTTTAGAAAATACTACCCGCCTTCTCGTACTGGTAAAATTGTGGGAACTAAAGGAAAGTGGGATTCAACTAATAAAGTGTTTGAAAATTGGTTGGCTTCAAAATTTACCAACCATGTGATGATAGATCCATTCACCAAGATTGCTTTATGGGATTATTAGAGAAAGGGTGATGATCATGATGTACTTACTAATGAGGCGTTTTTTGATCCCGGAGAAACTCACAAAGATAGGGAACACGAAATTGTTGAAATCTTTAGGATCAAACTGGCTTATTCTATTTCGAAACACCTCTATGCTTGGCATTCAATGCATTTAATTATCTTTTTAAAATTGATACGGATTTATTTGCTCTTGATATTCAAGGAGCCAAGACTTATGAAGAATACGAAAACAAAGTGAATAATGATCCTGAAGAACCATGGTCGAAAAATAGAGTACCATATGAACTGATTGATCATATATGCTAGCCGCTTCATTTTAAGAATGGGAAGACTAAATGGCCCACTTGTAGTTTAAACGAAGATGGATTCTACAATAGAGAAGAATTACCAGGGATGGTTCGAGTTGGTTACATGACCTACTTTCAAGATTATGAATGGTATGATGATTTGGTAGATAGAAAGTTAAAGGAGGAAGCTCTAAAGCAAAAAGCCATTTATGAGAGGTCATGGGGCGATGCAAAACAAGGTGTGATGAATTTTTGCGCATGGTTGAAAAGATGTTTTGGAAACTTTCACGAGCTTGATTATGAGTTATTGGTAAAACTCAAAGAATACTGGTGAAAGATGAATGATCATGAATGTTCTCCGTTCACTAATTTGAGAAGTCATATACACGAGACTTACGCGAACACCAATATCGATGCTAACTATAACCCTTACTGATTGATCGTGTCAATAGTATATATATATATTATATTATATATATATATTATATATAATATTTATATTATATATAGAATATATATATATATATATATCATAATATATATATTTAGTTATTATATATATATATATATATATTATTAGGTAAGTTTAGTAAATCGTTTTAACCGAGCATTTTACCACTCACAAATAAAATATAATTCCGGAAGTATCTACTTCAAAAGTAAACCTTTCTAGTCGTTTCCCGGGTCGTTATTGTTCCAATGAGGCGTGAATTGATTTTTTTTTGAAGTTTGTGATCGGGATTTTGAATAGTTCAAGATTTTTGGTTTGTTTTTCTAATTCTACCAACAAAATTTAAAATCATATAAAGTAAATTCACAAATAAGGCAATTACGATTCTAAATTACAAATGCTAACGGAATTAAAGAAACGCGACAAAATTAAGCAACGAAATCAAATTTTAACTCTAATAATAATGGCAAAAATAAACAAGGTAATTATAACTATTATGCTAAAAATAAAGAGGCTAAGGGAGTAGAGATACCACATATGATGAAGAGTGCAAAAATGACGAGATGAAATGAGACCCGCTCCATAAGCCACAAACCAAATCAAACCGATAAACCAAAATTGAACCGAAACTGATCCAAATCTGATTCCGAACTAGTAAGACAAAACTTCAAGATGAATACCGAAATGGACCAACTCCTGCCTGCGTATTAAATAAGCCAACAAAATCAGATCCCCAACTCTACCTACGTTTTTACCATTCTAATAAATTACAAAAATTAGATAAGACAAAATAGGGAAATTGTCGCTCCATATATCCTATTCCATTGATTTTAATTCTACGCAAAGTGAAAAGAAACAAGATAACGAAGAACAACGATATGATATACGTGTCACCAATTTTATAAGACAAGAATTAAAAAAAATAAGAGACTAAGCTTAATATCGTAGAACAGTAAATAAAAAAATGAGAATAAAACTTCACTTTTTATTGATAAAACTTGAGATCACAAGACTTGAAAAGAGAATTTGCTTAAGTAAAAACTTAAAGACAGAGATATGTAGGAAAAGACATAAAAGTAAATTGCAGGAAAAAAATTTGATAACAGGAAGTGTAGAATTTTCATCTCTATTTATAGGAGAATGATGTGCATCTTGTGAGGTAAAACCGCTAAGGCCTTCAATTCTTTCTATAATTGATTATGGAAGGTCATAATTCTTGCCAATCAATCTTGAAACTGTCTCATTAATTCTTTGATCGCTATTTTTGGTTCATATTTTATTATATTTCAAATGAAGATGAAGCGGGTAACGACCGTTAGTTGTTAGGACTAACGGTGTTACGGTTTGGGTAAACGAGTTGTTAAGTCTCCAAGTGGGCTTCTTCTTGGGCCGGTTTGGTTATTTTCATATTGGGCTTCTTTCTTGGCCGATTTTCTTCATAATTTGGGCTAGTCTTGGCCCATTAATTTTGGGCTTGGATTGGCCCACTTTGCAAAATTTCATTGGCTTTGGCTTTTCTCGCTCTTTCCAATCTCATGCTTTATTTCGTCTGTTTTGGCTTTGTTTTTGTCTTTTTGTGAATATCCGTCACCTGCACATTACACAACGCAAAACAAGCATATATTTGATATTTTATGTCCGTTTTTGGTTATTTAAGCTAGTTTTATTGAGAAAAAGGTATGTGTATTTAAGCACATACCAAAACCCCTCATACTAAACTATTGTTGTGTCCTCACACAATGAAATAAATCCATGTCTAGAAAACTAAAAATTTCAACCCCCTTAAATTAAATACCTTGAAAATAGCAAAGTGTAAAATTAAAAGGGATTAAAAAATTACTAGTTTTTTAAACACTCTTCGTTTTTTCCATTTTCTTGCACACGTATATTTTTTATTTTTTTTATTATATACAACATGCTTGACTTTCATTATTGATCCTAACTTTTAGAATCACTGAATAAGAAACACCTCAATCCTAAGGTGCCATAGAAGGATAAGTTCATCGTCTTTGTTTTTTTCACTTATTCCCAAACTAAGCTTAAAAATGAGGTCATTGTTAAATACAAGTTGGGATGCCAACGCTACTCATATTTGCAATTTGTGTAGAACCTTTCCCCCCGACAGATATTATCCATTAAGGTGTGTGTGCTCAGTTCGAATTTTGACCATCCAATCTACATTTTTAGATAGTTATAACCTTTCTAAGTTTCACGCTCCACTTTTAGTTATATGAATTCAAAGGCGAGATTGTCCCATGTAGCAACATTTCTTCTCGGCACATCCCAACCTCGTCGGCTACCGGGCTTTTGACACCCCTTAGAGAATAATTTGTCGAGACTTTCTGAATTTTGAACTCTTTAATAAAAAATTTCCGTAAAACTTAATAAGTTTATAACTCAAAGCAAGTTAATTCCTCCAAAATTAAGACATTGTAGGTAAGTTAATTCCTTTAGAGCGACTTTTTTCTCGGAACCTCCCGACCTCATCGGTCAAGTGCCCAGGCTTTTAAGATTTCTAACTAATCCTTGCTTAGCATTCCAACTTATATTTAACTCTATCATTTCTCGTTCTTCGCAAATTTAAAATCTTTAATAAAAAGATCCGCGAATGCTTAGCCAAATAAAATTAAACTTTTCATATTTAAAGTCATTTATGGAAACTTGCAAAATCTTGGCCTTTTGGGCTAGAATTCGCATTTTAAAGCTTCTTGTATAAAAGACTAGCAAAAGCTTATATATTTATAGAGGTTAAGGAAGTAAGCTAGAGCTCAACATGCTCGGTCAAATCAAAAATTATTCTTATTCTCACCAGCGGAAAGTCAACATTTGTGATAAACACTTATTTTATTTTTTCAAAATTTTTAAATTTTGGCATAAAATCACATTTTTTATGTATTTTCTTGGTAAAACGGGGTTACGTAAAAGACATAGACATATGCAAGTGGTATCAAATCGATAGATTCCCCCTCATACTAGAACGATACATTGTCCTCAATGTGGGGATTGCCACCCCCCTCATATTAATTTCAACGCATATTCCTAATATGAAAGGGAATCTCACGTAAATCTAAAGCCGTTTATTAATTATGCCAAAGATTAAATGTTAGTCAATAAGATCAAGGATAAGGATCCCCAAAATAAGCATGCAAAGGGATGAAGATCGAGTGAGCGTTGGAGAAAACCATGAGCACAAGAGTCTTCATAATCTGAGGAATCCTGCTAATCATCACAGATAACAAAAACACGAGATTGGAAGAGGAGAGCCCCCTCACGTTACAGTTATTAGAAAATAGAAAGAAGATAGAAACACGGGTTGCCTCCCGAGAAGCACTTTGTCTTTGTTAACTGAGTCACGAGCTTGACTCGACCCCGAATTTAATTATCCACGGGGAAGGTTTGGAGATCCGGGACAACCATGGGTGGTATGTCTCCTCCAAAGTAATGTTTGAGTCTATGACCGTTCACCTTGAAGTTGGGACCGTTGGTTGAAGATAACTCAACGGTACCATAAAGGAAAACTTGGGTGACGATGAACGGTCCGGTCCAGCGGGTCTTAAGCTTGCCCGAGAAAATCTTTAATCGAGAATTGAAGAGAAAGACTCGATCACCAACGTTGAAAACTTGGTTCCTGATTTTGGAGTCGTGAATCTTCTTCATTTTCTCTTTGTAGATTAAAGAGTTCTCGTAAGCTTGATCACGAAGTTCATTTAATTCATTCAATTGAACTTTTTGGTAATCACCTGCGGTCTTAAGGTCGAAATTGCAATGCTTCAAGGCCCAATATGCCTTATGTTCAAGCTCCATGGGAAGATGACAAGACTTTCTGTACACAAGCTTATAAGGAGTGGACCCGATTGGTGTCTTAAACGCGGTACAGAAGGCCCATAGAGCATCTTCCAACTATCGGACCAAGAAGCACGGTTTTCACCTACGGTTCTTTCTGTTATACGTTTCAAACCACGATTTGAAACCTCCACTTGCCCACTAGTTTGTGGATGATACGCGGTAGAAAGTCGGTGGGTAACCCCATATTTAAGCATGACCTTTGCGAATTAGTCATTGTAAAAATGAGTACTGCGATCACTAATAATAGCACGAGGAGTTCTAAAATGGGCGAAGAGAGATTTTAAGAACCTACAAAAAACTCGCTCAGGCATCATTAGTGGGGAGCGCTTTTGCTTCAACCTATTTTGACAAGTAGTCAAAACGACCCACGATAATGTACTTTTTCCTCGAGAAAGAGACAGTAACTGACCATAAAGTCAATGCCCATATGTCAAAGATCTCGCAAACTTAAATTGCATTTTGAGGCATCTCATCACGTTACGAGATTTTTCCTTGACGTTGACAAGCGTCACACCGTATGACCAAATCATGGGCATCTCGGTAAATAGTCGGCCAATAGAAACCGGAATCAAAGACTTTTTTCGCGATGTAGTTGGCACCATGATGTCCCTCGGTGGGTCTATTATGCAAAAGCCCGTAAGGATATCAACAGCTTTTTGGCCGTATACACACCGTCTAATCACTTGAAATCCGCATAAATCCTAACAAGTTGGTGGGGGGTGGAGTCGTGCCCAAAAGATCATGCATAACATGCCCTTAAAGAATTTCTTTTTTTGTTGGGAACGACATCCCTTTCACATATTAAAGTTCCCGCATGGTAATTTGCAATATCGGCAAACCATGAGGTGTTAGAATCATCATGAAAAGTCACCATCCCAAATGTCTCGAGAGGAAATGTTTTGGTAATTTCCTTTTTCTCGAGATTACTTTGATAGGGATTCTCTAGTCTGGACAAGTGGTCGGCCGCTAAATTCTCCGCTCCTTTTTATCACGAATAATGACATCAAATTCTTGGAAGAGAATAATCCAACAAAGCAATCTTGGTTTAGCATCTTGCTTAGCGAGCAGATACTTGAGAGCCGAGTGGTTTGTATACACTATGGTTTTCGACAAGACTAGATAAGGTCGGAATTTCTTAAAAGCATATACTACGGCTAATAATTCTTTCTCCATAGTAGTATAATGAGCTTGGGCATCGGTCATAGTCTTGCTCGCATAGTGTATTGGCTGAAAATGTTTGGTCTTTCGTTGCCCAAGGATCGCACCTACTGCAAAATCACTAGCATAACACATTATTTCAAAAGGTAGGTCCCAATCAAGGGCAACTAAAATTAGGGCTTCGATTAATTTATTCTTTAGGGTCTTAAATGCCTCTCTACACTCGGTTAAGAAAATGAACGAAGTCTCTTTTTCAAGAAGATGGGTCATTGGCCGGGCGATTTTAGAAAAATCTTGAATAAATCAACAATAAAACCCGGCGTGACCTAGAAAACTCCGAATTCCTTTAACGAACGTAAGAGGATGTAATTTTGCAATAACATCAACTTTTGCCCTATCAACCTCAATCCTAGATTTTGAAATCCTGTGGCCGATGACAATGCCCTCTTTGACCATGAAATGACACTTCTCCCAATTTAGAATAAGATTGGTGTCTTCGCATCTTTTTAGCATTTTGTCTAAATGGGAGAGGCAAGATGAGAAGGAATCCCTTGAAGACGAGAAAATCATCCATGAAACTACCATAGTTTCCTCGATCATAGTCATGGGAAAAAGGGCCATCATGCACCTTTGGAACGTGCCAGGAGCATTACATAAACCGAAAGGCATACGTCGATAGGCAAACGTTCCATAAGGGCAAGTGAAAGTTGTCTTCTCTTGGTCTTGGGAGTCAATAAGGATTTGAAAATACCCAGAGAAACCATCTAAGAAACATTAGTACTCGTTCCCAGCTAATTGTTCTAACATTTGGTCCATGAAGGGTAACGGGAAATGGTCTTTTCGGGTAGCATCGTTAAGTTTCCTATAGTCCAATACCATACACGCCAACAGTTACGGTAACTAACCTAGTCGGATTAACATCGTTAGTCTTCATTTGTCACAATGGTCATTCCACCCTTTTTGGGTACACAATACACAGGGCTAACCTACAGACTATCCGAGATAGGGTAAATCAATCCAGCATCAAGAAGTTTTACAACTTTCTTTTTGATAACTTCATGAATTTTTAGATTAACCCTTCTTTGATGTTGGACCGCCGGATATAAAGTCAACCACCATTAAGATATTGTGAGTGCAAAATTGTGGTCCAATACCCTTAAATGTCGTGAGTTTCCAAGCAATTGTTTGCTTGGAGACTTTAAAAACCTTTATGAGATGTTCCTTCTCTTCGTCTTTCAAGTTTTTAGCAATAATGATGGGTAATTTATTGCCTACCAACGCCACCAAATGCAAACTCGATATGATAAGGTAGTACCTTGATTCAAGCTCCGGGGTTCAAAACTGAAGATTAGGCGCTTTTAAGTTCTTCACACTTTAGGTCCTTCGGAGGGAGCAGAGAGTACGGGTCATTATTTAACATTTCTTTAATTAGACGAATGTATCCCTCTGGATAAAATTCAGCATCATTAATTCTCGGTGTAACTGAGTCACTTACAAGATAAGCTTCAACTTCTTCTAGAATGAAATCACCTCCCTCAAATAGAGTAAGGGGGAAGATTTAGCAATGATTAGGTCAGAAGTTGGAGTGGGATTGCCACTCTCGGAATTGTCATAAAATCCTAACACTTCTTGAGAATACTCCTCACAAGATACATCAATGACATCAATTCGGGTTAATAATTTGATTCCCCAGCATCATTGTAGGAGTACTTGAAGTGTTACCAACTTTGAATGTTAATGGCTCATCACTCAAGATCGGATATGTTAATTCTTCACCGTAAACATCAATCAAAGCTCATGCCGTCCTCAAAAAGGGTCTCCCAAGAATTAAGGGAACTCGAGGATCGATAACATAATCAACTACTACAAAGTTGGCCGGAAAATGGATCTTTCCTACTCTCACAAAGACATCTTCGGCAATGCCAGAGTTGGTCTAGTAGTAAACCGGTCCGCAAGCTCAAGAATCATTTAAGTAGGAGTAAGTTCGGGGAGTGAAAGCTTCCTCTATATGAGAGAGACATCATAATTGATGCTGCACCAAGATTGGCCAATTTCTAAGCATTCAAACATCTCTGGAAAATTACATGGAATGAGGAATTTACCTGGGTCTCCCATTTTTTCGGGCAGCTTCTTTAGGATAACCGCCGAACAATTCTCATATCACTAACGGTGTATTATTAATCAAATCATTTCCACCTTATGCTAAGAAGAATTTCTTGAATGTGGAAGCGAAATTAGGCCTGTCTAGTAAATCATCCAAGAAGCTAGGATGAAGTGTAAGCTTCGAAAAGATATTGAAGAAACTCATCATTTAAATGGTTTGTCCACGCGCCCGTCCCTGATGTTCTTTCTCAGAGCTTTTAGCTATTAAGCCTCGAAGGATAAGGTAAATTAGGCTTAGGCTTAGGAGCGTTAACGGGCTCAAAGGTTGGTGCTTGAGTTTGGTCATCCGGAGGTTGAACTTTTTTTTGGTACTAGATTTGGTTTGCGACCAGATCCTTTGTCACCTCACGTGCTCTCTTTCCACCACCTTGGTGATAATGAGAAAAAAAAGGTGACAAGGAATCGGATGTTCCATCGTAAGAAACCCACTACGTGTAGTGATTGCTGATCAAGTCACCTTTTGGTAACAACAGTATTGCTAGGGAGAGAACCCGAACCCGAAGGTTTGTTCATTTGAAAATAATTGCTCAACATATTCTCAAGCTTGTTGTTTTGTTGCAACATAGTGGCCTGAAATTCATTTTTCAACTCAGTTTTCATATTAGTGATTTGATTTTTCATAGCTTGCATGTTTGTGTCATTAACTTTCATGTAATTTGCGAGTTCATTAGATGGAGCAGCTTGAGTTGGTTGAGTCGGAGCTCGGTAAGTCGAATTTCCTGGGTTGTAATTATTTCCCCAGTTTTGATTGTTTTGAACTGGTGAAAAACCGGGTGGTCGAATTTGATGAGTTACACTCGGAGGACGGTGTCCAGCATTTCCCTTATTATAGTTTACTGCGGCTGCAGAAACATATGTTTGAATATTCTCTTGATATTCTGGGAAAGCGTTGCCATCGGTGGCAAGACACTAGTAGTAAGGGTGTGGTCCACCACAAGTAACACAACTCTCTCCAACCTCTTTAAAACTGAAGCTGAGGAGGAGTTATGATTTTAAGTAGTAAATCCATTAACCAGCAAAAAACATAAGTGGCAGCACACGGTTGAAGACTGGAGGTAGAGGTGTTCGTACTCACTTTGGCAACAACCGGTCTGTTTCGTAAAGTGTGAACTTTTGACTTATTCTCAATAATGGTTAAAGCATCTTTAGGAGTCTTAGTCAAAAGATTGCCATCGACGGCTGCATTCAACGAATCTTGATCGGTTGATGTTAAGGAATTATAGAAAGTATCAAGTTGGTGTAATTCTGTGAAACTGTGATGTGGGCATGCACGAAGGAGATCTTTGAAACGGTCCCATGCCTCACAAAATGATTCATCAAAACGTTGCTGAAAATTTGTAATCTCATTCTGGAGATTTGTGGTTTTAAAGGAGGAAAGAATTGGTTAATGAACTTGAAACAAAGATCTTCCCAAGTAAGAATAGAACGAGGGGGTTCTTTTTCGAGCCAAATCCGGGTTGCCTCCTCGATGGAAAACGGGAAAAGCATAAGCTTAATCGACGCATTAGGCACATCTTTATACTTAATCGTTGAAGTAATCTTATTGAACCAACGAATATGAGCGTGGGGATCTTCCTTCTCAAAACCGCAAAATTGCTTAGACGTTACAAGATTGAGTAAACCGTGTTTGAGTTCAAAATTCTCCGCGAGAATAGCGGGAATAACGATCGCATCTCCGTAACCCTCGGTGGGTGCTTAGAGCAATTCCGCCATAGTACGTTGATCGCCAATCGTAACTACAGGTTTTTCAACAATAGTCGGTTCGACTTGTTGTTGGGAATGTTTTTTATTGCGACGTCTTCTGGAGTTGTTTGACCGGATTTCGACAACTGGTACCTAGACCGAAGCGAGGTGCCCAAAGCACTAAAAACAATTCTTTAATAACAAATTAAACCCACAAGATAAAAATTCATTTTGGCAACCGAAGATCAATTTTGCCCCACTGTAGCACTTCTAAGACAAAACTTACAAGAATATAGTGGAGGAATTGGTAAGCGCGAAGCGTTTTAAAAACCTTTTCCTTTAGGGAGAAGTTCTTAGGATCAAACCCGCCTTATACCCTCTTAATCTTGTAGTTCCAACGGTTAAGCCGAAAATACCAAATGACTACTCGATTTCATTTGTTGTTTTTTTTTGTTTTGATTCCTTATAATATTTTTACGTTATATCTATATAAATAATATATATTATTATATATATAGTATATATATATCTATATAAAAAATAAATAATATATATATATATATATATATATATATATATATATATTATGCGAAAATATTTACAAAAACCAGAATAACTTCCGAGGAAGGATCTTTAAAAAAACAATCTTCAAATGATAACTTGCAATTCGTAACACGGCCTCCCCGGCAGCGGCGTCAAAAATTAATCGAGTCAATAGTATATATATATATATATAATATAGGTAAATTAGTTAATCAATTTTAACCAAAGCAATAAACCAATTCACAAATAAAATATAATTCCAGAAGTATCGATTTCGAAAGTGACCCCTTCTAGTCGTTTCCCGGGTCGTTTTTTGTTCCAACGAGGCGTGAATTGAACTTCTTGTTGAAGTTTGTTATCGGGATTTCGAATAGTTCAAGATTTTTGATTTGGTTTCTATTTCTATGATGCAAAAACAAACAAAGGCAAGCAACAATTAAAGCAATTATGATTTAAGCACGAAAAACGTTAACGGGAATATAAAAACGCAACTAAAAACCTAAATTATCAACTTTTAACCCTATAAAAGCAAATTTAATTTCTAAAAGTCCTAAATGATTAAAAATAATTTTAGAAAAAAGAATTATATTTTTTTGATTTTGATTTTATTTATTATGAATTAAAAATAGTTTTAATTTAAAAATATTATTAAAAATATTAAACTAATTTATAAAAATCTAAAAAAATCAAGGAAAATACTTTAAACATTTTAAAATCTAAGAAAAATAAAATCACTAAACCATCTTATTCCAATAAGTTGGAAATAAGCTCTAAAGAGTTGAAAGGCTAAAGGCTAAAATGGGCTTAAAAGGAAATTGGGTGGAATGTTTAACGAAAAAAGACCCAAGGGCATGTTGGTAGTAGAGGGTGGTGTTAAAACGTTAGGCTGTTAAGGTTGAGGTCCTGGGTTCGACCCTGGGGCTTCCCTGTACGGCCTAATGTTTTTTTATTTGCTAAACTTTTTTAACAGCTTATCTAAAAAGCTTAAATAAGCACTTTTTGTAAAACAACTTTTTTCAAAACCTAAAAATAAGCTAGAAATAAGCTTTTAAAGATAACAGATTTACTAAATAGATGAAGTATAAGGGGTGTATAGTGAATTGTAGTTTTGATGGAAAGCCTACAATCTATAAACGCACACGTAACAAATTTTACTCAAAAGCTTCTATAAGCTATTTTTCAACCAGATAAGCTTCTAAAACCTCAAATACACTTAAAAGGCAAAACTAAGCTCAAATTAAGCATTTCCAATAAGCCATAAGCTCAGAATCTCAAATAAGCTTTTTGACTAAACTGTTTAACAAAGCAGACTAAAAGGGCATTTTTAAGCTAATTTTTAAGCTAGCAAATGAAAAAAGCTATTACCTAAAAGTGAAAACACATTAAACTAGTACTACTAAGAATAAGAAAAAACAAAACTTAAGCATTTTGAATAACTAACAAGCTAGATATAAGCTTCTGAAAATAGCAGTTCAGACTAAAAGGTAAATTTTTGGTATCTCGGGTTTTTTTAACAAATCTAAAACAGCTTTAGCAACCCTAAATTCAGATATCTAATTAAGTTCTAAACCCTAAAATAAGCTTAAACAGATTAAGTTTAGACTATAATCTACTTGTGCACTAATTTTCAGATTCTAAAACTATCTCTAACTAATCTAGATTTGTGATTGAAAAATGGACTTTAAACTTTTAGAAACTAAGACTTAATGACTATTGACAGATTTTGATCAAATTATAAATGACAATTATAGGCAAATTATAAACCATTTCTACTAAATTTTAAACTTTAAACAAACATGAAATCAACACCAAAATGCAATTTCTCAAGATCTAAGCAAATAAGCAGTTTAAAAGACTTAGAACACCACAGATTCTAGCATATGGTAGATTTTACCTTAAAACTAAGATGTAAACCTTAACAACTACTGAAAACAGATTAAAACCTCTTAAATTTGATCCACAAAGCCAGACTTTGGGTTAAAAATGACTCAAACAACACTAACACGAGTTAGTGCTGTTAGTGCCAAACACCCCCTTTAAAATTCCTTTTTGCATTTTTTAAACTATTAAAGACTGTTTTACGCTTAGGTTTTCAAAAACAGATTATAAATTAACAATAATAAGGTCTAATAAGTAAATTCCAACAGCTGATAAGCACTAGATAATAAGCAAACTAAATAAGCTATTTTTTGCTTTTTTAGGATAGATTATATGAAAAACAAGAACAAAAATGATCTAAGCTATAACAAAGCACAAATTAACAATAAGCAACATTAATAAGCATACAAAGGTAATAATAAGCAGAAAATAAGCACTTTAATAAGCTAAAAAAAACTGTAAATGGAAACTTACTTAACCCTTTGCTCTAAACAAGGGCTTAAGAGCTCTTAAGAGCTTATTAGCTTATGTTGGTGAGTACCATAAGCCCATCCCTGATTGGCTCATCATCCAAAAGAAAATGCATGAACAATATAAAATGGATAATGGAACTTCACTTTTTATTGAATAATCTTTGAAAATACAGTGTTTGGAAAGTAAATTGCTAATGAAAAAAAACTTGAAAACAAAGTAAAGAATATAATGCTGTAAAGTAAAAAAATGCTGGAAAAGAAAGATGATCCATGATTGAAATCGTCTTCCCTATTTATAGGGGATGTTGTGCTTCTTTGTGAGGAAAGACAGCCAAGGTCTTCAATTCTTCCCAAAATTGCTTATGGAAAGCAATAATCATACCAAATCATTCGTAATTATGCCTTAAATGCTTTGATTCTTTCCCTTTGACTGTAGACGCGTTTTTCATGTCCAATAGGAGGCCTTGAATCTGCCAACGTGGCATAGGCATATATCAGGATGATGTATGGGTGCTTGTGATCGTTTGATACAATGGAAGGGGTGGGTTTGCCTTGTTTTGGTTCTTGGCGCCCTATCTTGGAATATTTTAATATAATTCAAATTTTGGAAGAAGGGATAACAAGCATTAGTTATTTTTTAAAGTGTAGGGACTGACAGTGTTAGTCCTTGGGGACTAACAGTGCAAAGAGTCAGGGACTACTAGTGTTAGTCCCAAAGGACTAACGGTGTAACAGCAGTAGGTGGGCTGTTAAGTATTTTGGGTTTTGGGCTGTTTAGGCCGTTGGCTTATGAATTGATGGTTTTAGGCTTTTTTATTGTTTAAGGCTTTTTTATAAATGGCATAATGGGCTGACTTGGCCCATTAACTTGGGTTGGGTTGGCCTACTAAAATGCATACGCCTTTGGCTTCGTCTTTGGTTATTTAAGCTTGTTCAAAATTAATTTTTCAACAAATTCACTAATGTATGCAAATCCTATGTCTATGGGAACATATTGGTTATACATTGTATCCTAGTAGTCTTAATTGTACAATATTGAAAGAAAAATAAAAAATCCCCAATTTTAATTTTAGTGTTCATCATGAACCCTATGCTCAAATTGAAAAAAAATAGATGAAATGACTTGCAATTGATGATCTTTAAGATGTTGTAAGTGATTATAGGTGTTGATTTGATCTTCAATTATAGTTTTAGTGGTTGGTTTTGAGTTTTTGAGGTGTTGTGTTCGTGTTCGTCGATGTAGATATGAAAGGGGGTGTTTGTTTTTTTGTTTTGAAAATTTTTAGTTAAGTGTTCCATTTTAGTGTCTGCTGATGGCGGTCCCATATCGCCTGGCTGTCCCAAATATATTGGGGGGCCGCCTGGGGTATAGGGCCGCCCTCATCGTGGGGTTTTGGACTTAATTTTTGACCAAAATTTTACAAATAGGAGTGACATTTTAATTTGCATTTCGCCAATTAAAAATGCTTAAACCACTTTGGATGAAGTATTTAAGTTGTCATGACACGGAATAGAACACGGACTAGAATTGAGACAGAAGAAGGAGAAGCTGACATTTATGAAATGTGTTCCATCATTCCTAAACCAAGATGTGGATAGTTAAACGATTCATGTTTGAGGGGTTTTGTAAGAATGTCGGCAATGTTGTTGACGGACGGCACTTTCTTGATTGACATTATCACGAAGAAAGTGGTGACGAATTTCGATGTGTTTGGTTCGAGAATGTTTTGCACCCGAAGTTTTTAGCTAAGGTCAATCACGCCGTTTAATTGACACACCTGATCGGGACGACGTCGACATCGAACGATAGAGCTTGTTTCATCCATAGTGACTTGGTTGACAAACCTTATTTTGGGCGGCTTACAGTTCTCGGCTTCAGTAGTGGATATAGAAAGAGCGGTTAGTTTCTTTGAGAACCGAGATGTCAAACAACATCCCACTAACTTACAAATACCGCTAGTGCTCTTTCGATCCACATAATCTCCCGCATGATCAGAGTCGGCAATAAACTACGTTTCTATGCCGATTCCCCCTTAGGATATCATAATCTAAGTGCATAGTGCCTTTAATGTGTCAGAAGATGCGTTTAACCGCTTCAAGGTGAGAGGTTTTGGGAGCCTCTTAGAAGCGGGCATAAAGTCATACACTAAACATGATATCAGGCCTACTTGTCGTTAGGTATAATAAACTACCTATCATGCCTCGATACTTGGTAACTTAATCTACCGGACTCATTACATCACACTCTTTCTTCTTTCCGTTGAGTTTTGTATAGAAGGACATGGGGGTTTTCATTGGTTTAGATTCTTCTATGGCAAATTTCTCAAGCATTTCTTTAATATATTTAGATTGATTAAAGAAGATTCCATCTTTCATTTGTTTTATTTGTACTCCAAGGAAGAAGTTAAGTTCGCCCATCATGCTCATCTCAAACTCGTCATGCATGATTTTGGCAAATTCATCACACATGTCTTGACAAGTCGAACCGAATATGATGTCATCGACATATATTTGGACGATGATGAGGTTTGAACTTCTCTTCTTAGTAAAATGAGTGATATCTACCATTCCCATTTTATATTCACGTTTTATAAGGAAAGCTTTTAATCTATCATACCAAGCTTTGGGTGCTTGTTTAAGACCATATAAAGCTTTTTTTAGTTTATAAACATGATTCGGTTTTTCAAAGTCAATGAATCCTAGAGGTTGTGCCACGTATACCTCCTCATTGATAAAACCATCTAGGAATGCACTTTTTACATCCATTTAGAATAGCTTAAAATCTAAAGCACAAGCATAAGCTAATATTATCCCTAATAGAGACCACAATTCTATCAACTAGGCATAAGATTCAACATAATCCGATGCCCTCTTTGTTGGATTATAGCATTGAGCAACTAACCTAGCCTTATTTCGAGAAACAATACCTTTCTCGTCTAACTTATTTCTAAACACTCACTTAGTTTCTATAATTTTCATATTCCTAGGTTATGGAACTAACTCCTAAACATTGTTAGCAATGAATTGATTTAATTCTTCTTGCATAGCAACTATCCAACTATCATCCGTTAAGGCTTCATTCACATTCTTAGGTTCTATAGTTGATATAAAACAAAAGAAGTTACTTTGGTTTTGGGCTTGTGATCTAAGGGTTCTTTGGTTAAGGTTTCCTATGACATTTTCTAATGGATGGTTCCTAGATTCACTTAATAATGACTCTTTCGCAATCTATTAAATCATCAACAATTGTGTTTTTTAGGTTTTTCTTTTTCATTAGACCATAATTTGCTTCTTCTTCATCTAAGTCATCATCCACCAAGGGTGATGTCTTAGAGGGTGGAGGAGTTTCATCGAATGTCACGTTAAGTGATTCTTCAACTTTCCTAGGGTGTTTGTTTAGATTGATGTATGCTTTACTATTTTGAGAGTAACCTAAAAAGATACCTTCGTATGACTTTGGGTCAAACTTTGTAAGGTAGTCTCTAGTGTTTAAAATAAAGCACTTGATTCCAAACACTCTAAAGTAATTTAAAGTAGGTTTCCTACCTCTTAAGAGTTCGTAAGGTGTTTTTCCTAAGATGGCTCTAATTAGGATTCGGTTGAGAATGTATGTTGAAGTGTCTACTGCGTTACACCAAAACTTTTGTGGTAACGATTGCTCATTCAACATAGTCCTACTCATTTCTTGAAGTGTCCTATTTTTCCTTTCAACTATGCCATTTGATTGAGGAGTGCGTAGAGCTAAGAAGTTATGTGTAATACCATTGGCATTACAAAACATTCCAAATTGTACCTCATTATTAAATTCCCTACCGTGGTCGTCGAGAGGATGGTGAGTAGCTTAATGACTCTATGTACTCCCTAAGTTGTTTTGATTTCTTACTAAATATTTCGATTGATCGAAAAAGGCATCTTTATGTCCTTAAGGAATCTAGTCCAAGTATACCTAGAATAGTCATCTACTATGACTAAGGTGTAGCGGTTTCCTCCGTAACTCCGTACGGCGGATGGACCGAAGAGATCCATATGAAGGAGTTCTAAGCATCTAGTCGTTGAGACTATATTCTTAGCCTTATGACTAGCGTGTGCTTGCTTTCCAATTTTGTAAGCATCACATAAGTGTTGATCAAACTTATGCTTAGGTAAGTTTCTAACTAATTCCTTAGATGCTAACGATTGAATGAGACACATATTTACGTAACCTAATCTCCTATGCCACAACGTAAAATTTTCATCAATCGTTGCTATACAAATTTGGTCTTTAGGCTTATTTCCTAATTTCATCACATATAAGCCTTTCTTCCTAATACCTCTACCTATGACCTTACCATCCTTAGTGATTTCACTATCAGGTTTAGAGAAAGTTACTCTACACTTATTATCACATATTTGTCCTATACTTAACAAGTTAAATCTTAAATTATCTACATGTTCTACATTATCTATTTTGAGAGAGTCATTTGCGTACCTTTGCCAATGATGTTACCATAAAGATTGCTACCAAAAATAACATTACCTCCGTTGTTTGCCTTGTAGCTTGAGAAGAGCTTTCGGTTACCCGTCATGTGTTTGGAGCATCCACTATCCTTTATCCACTCATCGGGTTCCAAGTCGACTCCAAGACATATCTATTTATATAAGGCAACACCTCAAACATTTGATCCCCAATATCTCATGAGTACAAAGTTGTTAGTGCTAAACATCCTTTGCATTTGATGCAATTGGTTAGGATGTGGAAATGGAAGACACATTTCCCATGGCATGTAACTTTGACGTGGGAAGTTGTTCTAAGTTACAAGAAAGCCACGAGGTTGATTTTGTCGACCAATGTTTCTTTTTGGTTGCGGTGTTTTAGGACGATAATAATTATTTATGACTCTTCTAGGTGGTGGAGTTTTTGATCTAAAATTTGGTTTTGAAAATCCAACTCCGGGTTTTGACAATGGCTTATAAAATTGTTTAACTTCATTATCACTAGCAACGGGAACTTTGACATTGTTTACTATTATGTGTTTTGGTCTAGGACCCAAAATAGATTTTTGAAAAGACACACTTTTCTTAGATCCAGGGTTGTAGTTGCTGGTCGGCGGTCCCATAATTGCTTTGGGGCTGCCTGCATACTAGGGGGGCCGCCCATATTTATGGGACCTCCATCAGAGGATGCCTTTTTCTGAGCTTTCACAAATTTTATTTCCTTAGTTCCACTAGATGATGCTTCAAATGAATTTAAATAACCGAACCTAACTTATCACCGGAGAGTTTTTGATTACTTAACATTTCATTTATAGCAATGTAGTGCTATTTTAAACTTGGTTAGTTTAAGAGCTTCCTCTTTAAGCTTTTCATTTTCAATTTTAAGCATATGACATTTTACACATTCGAGATCAACTCCCTTGTTTTTCTCGAGTGTAGACACTTTTTCTTTTAGAATACTAAGTTCTTTTTCTAAACTATTTCTAGTGGCTTTTAATCTTTTGTTTTTAGTGATTATCTTTAAACTTATTTTGCACAGTTTATCATATTCATTATCTAATACTAAATCATCTATTGACGAGTTTTCATCACTAAAGTAAGAGGATTCGGAACATACCTCACTTGATGCTTGAGCTACGAGACACGTTTCGTTTTTGACCTTCTCATCATCTTCTTCACCGCTATCACTCCAAGAACCTCCAACAAAAGCTCTTTGGTTCTTGTCTTTCGGTGGTTTTGGACATTCTCTAATAAGATGATTCGGGTCGCCGCATCTAAAGCATTTTCTATCACTTTTACCCGTTTTTGTCATTCACGGCTTCTTCTGGAATGTCTATTTTGTCGTTTCTGAAGGTTGTCTCACGAATTCTACCTTTTCTTAAAGAACTTCTTGGAAGTTCTTACTTCCATTGGCGTTCCTTTCGTCTTTTCACTCGGAAGTCGAACACTCTTCCTTAATAGATTTTTAAATAGCCTTTAAAGCAAGAGATTTCCTTTCAACTTTTGCTTTGACTATTTTGGAATCTTTCTTGATGATCATTTCGTGAACTTTGAGGTTCCCGATAAGTTCATCAAGAGATAGTGACGTTAAGTCTTTCGACTCTTCAATCGCCGTGACCTTTGCTCTCCATTTAGGATGTAGAGCCCTAAGAAACTTCCTAACATAATTCTTGCTAGAATAGCCTTCATCAAGAGCTTTTAGACTAGTAATAATAGTGTTAAATCTAGCAAAAGCACTATCTATAGATTCGTCTTTGGAAATGACGAATTGTTCATATTGTTGAACCAAAAGGTCGATTTTATTATCTTTGACTTGATTATTACCTTGATGGGTGATTAACAAAGTTTTTTATTTTTTTTGCCGTGTTACACATGAAAATTCTTTCATACTCTTTTCTAGGCAAAGCATTATAAATAACCATTTTAGCTTCGTTATTTTTCGCAAGTCTCTTTTTAAGATCATCGCTTTGTTTTTCAAAAGGGATAACCTCATCTAATTTGGTTTTCGGATTTTGTTGAATAGGTTGAAAATCACCATTGGTTATAACATGCCAAAGATCAAGATCTTTTGATTTAACACATGTCTCGAATCTATTTTTCAATAAATAAAACTATCACTTTCAAAAAAATGGTGGTCTTTGCATAGATTGCCCTTCTAGATATTTGTCGGAATTCATAGATCGATCCAAGCTTTAAAATACAATATATTTTAAAAATCTTGAGTGACCTTGGCTTCTGATACCAATTGTGGAAACTAGAAGGGAGGGGGGGGTAAATAGTTTACAAGTTCGTTTACGTTTTAAACGTTTGCTTTCAAAATATTTAGATTCGAGTTGTATGTTTAACCAATTCATAATATGAACAAACAATATAACAATCTAAACTAAAGCTAAATAACAATAACAATAATATGAAGAGATAAGGAAAGGAACAATCAAACCAAGACGCCAAGATTTTATACTGGTTCGGCTACGAAGCACCTCTTCGCCCTACTCCACTCCCCGAGTATCCTACTCGAGATTTCACTATGTCAACAAGCTCCCTTTAGGCGGAGAAAACCGTTTACACGTCGCTTACGTTGTTTTTCGACACTAAGCTAAATGTCGAGTCCTAATCTTAGCTAGAACCAATCTACCACTTCACAATCAATACACAATCACTAGATCTACATTATCTGATTTACACACAATCCGAATCACACAAATACACAAGATAATTACAATAGAGATTTGGTACTTAAAAGAAAAGATGAGAGATCATTAAATAACAATTCGTTTCTTGGCGAATATGAATGTTCTTCTCTTGCACTTGAATGAGAAAGAAGAGATGAGAAGAAGAGATTAGATCACTTGAAACAATATCTAAAATGTTTGTGATCAAGAGATTTAGAGAGAGAAAGAAGATTTTAGAGAGAGAAAGTTATCTGAAAATTTAGTGCTGAGAGGTGCGTTTTTCTACAGGGAATGAAGCAGTATTTATAGGCAGGAAAACCCAACGGTCACTAGGGGCGGTCCCGGCGGTCCAGATATATCTGGGTGCCGCCAGGCCAATAAGGGGGCCGCCCAATAGACTACTCTTCTTTTTTTGTCTTTTTGTGGGGAATGTTGTATCTGGTATGGAACCTTTCATTTTGGGGGAAAGTTTTGAATTTTAAATTTTAAGTTTTTAATAAAACTTTTTTTTTAATTAAAAATTATTTTGTATAATTAATTTTGTGAAATTCTTTTGTAAAAATGTGATGGATAGGAGAAAAATATTTTCTTGATCACTAATAATACTTAATGATTTGTTTGTTCATACTTTAAGTGATTATTAATCTTAGAAATAAAATTTTACGATTAATATTTTGTAAACGTTTAATTTTATCGTACACATTTTTACATTTTGTTATTATCAAAACGTTGAGAGTTAAAAAAATATAAATAACGTTTTTTAAACATTATTTGTATTAAGAATGTAATCTATCAAATTATCGTGTAGCATCTAATACTTACTTATGGAATGAGCTCATTTGGTCATAGTGAGCATGCCTCGCCATCTCCACAGTCCTACACTCATTATTCTCTACACGCTAATCTATATACCTATAACATATTCATTTCAGTAAACAATTTTTTTTGCTGTAATGACATCATTGTCCCTGAAGCATCCTTTCTTTTGTTTTATTACATGTACAAATAGTTGGTGATTGTTGCTAAAATCTAAGGGTTTTTTCAGAAAAAGGTTTGGCAGTGGGTTGTGCAAATAACAGTGTCAGCAATGACTACAAAATACAAATAGTAGTCCCTTGGTTCTATGTAAATCCTTTTTTTAAACGAAAATATCAACAACAGATTCAGAGTTGTGCAAGCATACAAAAATAGTTTGAACCTAATTGTACTTATCATATATTTGAGATCTTAAAATAAATGAGTAGTATTCCGTTTTCAAATCTTGAACTAAGAGCAAAAGTCGAAATCTAGAATGGAACTAGCTAGTAATGTATAGATTATATCCACTGCCTTTTTCTTTTCTTTTTTTTTGTTTAACAAAAACCCACCCATTGCATATTCCAAAATTCGTATGTTTTTTTTTTAACGGCAAAGATGAAATATATATAAAAAGAGTCTAGCAAGACGCTAGAAACTTAAAGTACAATAGAGTCAACAAAAAGAAATACATAACATCAAAAAATGGTAAAATCCCGAGACTTTAACTGCGAGGGAATCAAAAGGGATGAAAAAACTTTTGACACGAAGGCCGACGGATCGGTTTTCACTTCGGCAAAAGAAAAACCCCCCATCCCGGAGGCCGAGCCACCGGTTTTCACTTCGGGATGGATTTTGATGAAACCCCAAACAAGTCCCGAGAGAAGGATGAAAAGAAGAACCATCCTCAAAACCGACGAAGATGCCAAACGAAAAAACCTTGGCGTACAGGTACGCCAACCCAGCGAACTTGAACGCCAGCTTCAGGAAAAAACCAAAAGCAGCTCTAACCATTGCCATTACGCGTGATCGAAAGGGGATACATAAGCCAGTCATTCCAAGATAACTTCATATGGTCCCTATTGTGAAGCCACGAAAATGAAGAGAAACGAACATTATCGAATAGATCACTTTTCCTCAACGGTTGAGAGTTAAACGTGACGCTATTTCGGTATCTCCAAAGCCACCAAAGAACCGAAGTAGTAATAACATAGAACCTGTGTTTTTTCTCTTTAGAAGCATGCCAAGAGATGATCCAATCATTGAAAGAATCCCAAGAAGAAGCTTGAAAAAGAGGAATATCACACCATCTAAAAACGAGCTTCCACATATCGGTAGCAATGTCGCATTCGAAGAAAACATGATTAGCAGATTCAACATTGGCATTGCAAGAAGGACAAGAGATGGCCGGAATATCCATACCACGCGAAGAGAGATTCAATCTATGAGGGAGTCGGTCCAAGGAAAGCCTCCACATAAACACATTGACCTTCCGGGGGATAGATTTATCCCAAGTAGTAGCATGAGCAAGAGTGGGAAGGATATTTTGTTCAATCCTATAACGAGCATCCTTAACGGTAAAAGTACCATTATGACCAAGACTCCAAGTACAAGTATCTTCATTGACATTACTATTTAGTTGACCTATCTCATTTAACATGTCACGTAAATAGGCAAGATTTCTAACACCAAGATTGGTCCGAGACCAATTCCAAGACCATTGCCCATTATTAATACGGTCAATGATAAGACAATCTTTGTCTTGATCAAGATGATAGAGCCGATTGTACCTTGTAAAAAGAAGAGTCTCGCCTACCCAAATATCTTTCCAAAATCGAATACGAGTGTCACAACCTGCTTTAAAACGAAAAGTGTTAGATAAAATAATACCTTTCGAGTGGAGAAATTAGAGGTTCCAACAATGTTAGCCCAAATGCCCTTGAAGCTACAACCATTTGTATCGAAACCTCCTTCTTGACCATGATAAGCTTTGATGACCTGAACCCAAAGGGCGTTTGGGGAAGAAAGCAACCTCCAACGCCATTTTTGAAGAAGAGCAAGGTTGAAAGCTTTAAGACTGCCAATGTTTAACCCTCCTTTATCGAAAGAATTAAGAATAATTGGCCATTTGACCCAAGCCATTTTGTTTTCGTCTTTATTACCACCCCAAAAAATTTTAGCCCGAATTCTTTCCAGGTCTTGAAGGACCGATTCGGTAATTTTATATTTTGTGTAGTTGTATAGTCACGCAGAGGATTTCTCTTTCTAATTTAACAATAAGATTATATAATTTTTCGGATACCTATGTTTGCTCTGCATTCTGCAGTAGCAACGGGAGAAAAGAACATCTGAAATTACTAAAATATAAGCAGTCGTAATCAAAACTTATAAATTTATATGAACATTTGAAGTAAAGTTATTTTTACCTCTTTACTTTGGATAAATT
The DNA here is from genome assembly GCA_026074375.1 of Tanacetum coccineum. Taxonomy (NCBI): domain Eukaryota; kingdom Viridiplantae; phylum Streptophyta; class Magnoliopsida; order Asterales; family Asteraceae; genus Tanacetum; species Tanacetum coccineum. Next base: position 2,766 of record BQNB010086340.1, on the reverse strand, counting down.
TAAACAACAATGTGTTTGCATCTAGAGATTTAAGATAACAAACCAAATACACTTTTTAAAATGTCTGCGCATCTGCGTTATAAGAGCAAAAATACAACTAGGACAACTGCACAACTATCGTGATTTGGAGTTAATTTGATACACCCCAAAGACCATTATCAAACGTCATTTATGAATATATAACTAGTCACATATTTTCTTAGGCATCATTTTGAGGTCTCAATATATAAAAGTCCTTATTTACTAAAATTGCAGTAAAATATATAAGGTATATTTGATGCTTTTTATATATTTTTTAGGTCCATTATCATTTTCAAATAAACTCTCAAAATTATTAGTTCATAGGTTACTTGATTAGTCAAAATTTTTTTAGTAAGAAGCTCTAGTTTCTAGTGGCATGTGAGATAATGGGGAAGATGTGCCCCAAGTTCCATACAATGAACCTGCAGAATTAGCCTTCCCACTATTTTTTTTAATAGAATTTACCTATCTAATTATAAATATAAAAAGTGTAAAAATAGTTGATTGGTTAACAAGGATTTGGGAATGGTGAATCAATGATGGAAGGGATTGGATTCTGATTCCTCCTTCTGTACATCATATGGGTTTAACCACTTGGACCACTTTGGAGACTGTTACAAAATATTAAAATAAAACATTACTAGTATTTTTATATCTAAAATAATATTTTGGTGTTTTAGAAAAATACTAAAAACATTATCTGACGAAGTTTTTGAAGAATTTATTAATAATTAACTTGTTTTATAGTGGTTTTAGTTAGTGATTTCTTGATAATTGTTTTTGTTTTAAAATTTTCTTTTGATGTCTAGTCTTTATTCGTCCTAGTTATTCAAGTGAAGTTGCAACCGTTTGATTTTTTTCTTCCAAAGTTCGTTTTAAGTGTATGCACCATGTTTATATCTCATCACAAGAACATTAAGGTATAAAAAGTACTCATAAAATGTTGCAACTTCCCTTCAAATATAAATACTCATTAAGATACAAAATTAGCTGGAATATTTTAATTTGGTTATATTATGTTCTATTATCCTTTGTTATGTTCGAGCAATAGTATTTTAAACAAGAGACATACTTTCAACAAGATAAATAGTTAATTACAACCTAGTTAAACACAAATTCACATTTTGTAATATATATTTAGGGCAAGATTAAGCTAACAAAACAATAATGATGGAAAAGAGAGCTTGTTCTTGTTGTGTATGTAACATATAATTCATGACCGAGTCCGTTATAAAAGATTTATTATTGATATACCGTGCAAATGATAAGCATTATAAGAGAAAGGAGTATGGTGACGAGGGAGCCTCGCCAAATCCAACGTGGCTTCGCCACCCACCTCGCCACCACACCATCACAACTCGCCACAAGCCAAAACACGATATCTCGCCACCCCCGTGAGTCAAATACGACAAAGGGTTTAAAATTTATAACCGTTTGGTTTTAAAGCCAACGGCTAATTTTTTTTTCAAACTTTAAAAAAAAATCAAAATTTATACTTACTTTTTCACTTTAAATACCACTTCATTTTAACAATTTAACACACACTTCTCTACCAATTTATACCCACTTCTTATACTTTCAATATCTCAACACATCTTCATTACAAAAAAAATGTCTCAACCACTAAATGAACCCGATTACTTTACCCATCTTCTCAACTCTAACCCGCAACAATACTCATCTTCTCCGAACCAATCGAATCCGTCTACCCCAGGTTCACAAAACTCAAATTCTTCCTCGCAACCGTATCCTCCTTTTGGAACGCAAATGTCACCCGAACAAGCTTATCAATCACAATTGGCGTATCATCAACAACAATAACCATCACAACCGTATCCTTCTTACGGCTTCCAAAATTTTGCGAATCCAAGAAATACTCCACCACAATATTTTCCACCACAACCATCACAACCGCAATATTTTTCACAACAATAATCATGTTGGGTTTCAGAAGTTTCTACAACTTAGTGTTGCTACTTATACAAGTTAATACTACCAGTTCTACTTAGTGCTGCTGGTGAAGAATGCTAAAGATTCAAGAAAATAGACTAAGTAGTTAGTACTGTTAGTTATAAATAGTTAGTACTACTAGTACATTGTTAGTACTGCCAGTATAGTTAGTGCTGTTAGTAGTAAGTTAGTACTGCTAGCATATAATAGTTAGTACTGTTAAGAGATATGCATGAGTTATTATAGAAATAGATATGCATTATCTCTCCACACGTTTTGTAAGCCCATTATGGGTTTTCTTGGTGTATAAAAGGAACCCTACGGCACTAGTTAGATATATAAGTTTCATACACAAGTTTCACAAATATTTATAGTTAGTAATCTGTAACCTAACAGATTAATAGTAATCAAAGTTCTGTTTTATTCATTGTTCTTCTTAGCAATATAAGTTAGTTTCCGCATAACTTATATTGTTCATAGTCATTGTTTCTCTTGTAGTTAGTTTGGATCTATCTAGATTGGCTACCACCTTTAACAAGCTAGAAAGATCTATTAACACTGGGATCTACAAGTGGTATCAGAGCCTGTAAAGAAACTCTGAGTAAGAAGAACCAAAACACATCAGTTATAAACCTTTACCTTTCAGATCTATTCAATGGCAGGATCAGATGATGAAAATCCACCACCACCACCACCACCACAAACACCAACACAATATGTAACATTCCGTATTTTCAGGTCATTTACAATACTATTTAATTTCACTATTTATTTTTTTTCTCGTACGCGTTCACT
>BQNB010086339.1:0-20698 GCA_026074375.1 Tanacetum coccineum | reverse complement strand
AACTTGGCATTTTTGGCCCCTTTTCTTTATATTTTTCATTTTTCTTTAATAAAAAACTTTTAAAAATGACAACTTTAGTCCCTAAAGTTTTATAAAAAAAAGATTTTGGGCTTTTGTTGTGCTTGGGTTTGTATTGGGCTTGTATTGGGTTTGGGTTTGGGCCCAATAAGGTGTGTGGGCTTGTATTGGGCCCAATTGAGTGTGGGTTTTGTGTGTACAATGGCTGAGATTGGCTGTAACTGGGCTAGGATTGGGCCCTCAAAGTCTTCACAGTCTTTGTCAAATGCACACAAATGGGCTGTTGTAAATGATTGAGGGCCCATTTGGTCTTCACAGTCTTCATAAATATACTATTGGGCTTTCCCGGCCCATCAGATGGGTTAAGATTGCATTCAATAGTATTCTTCAGTATTGACTCTGACTTTGGCATTTTTGGACTTTGGCCTTGATTTTGCACAGTCTTTTCCATTCCATGCTCAGTTTTGTCATTTTGGCTTGGTTTTCTGTCTTTTTGATGATATCCACTTCCTGCACAATACAAATGCAAAACAAACATATATTTGGCAGTTTTTGTCTGTTTTTGGTCATTTTAAGCTCGTTTTTGGAGGTAAAAGATATGTGTAATTAAGCACTTATCAGGAATTCTGATGGAGTCTCGCAATTCCAATACTCATAGAATACCACATCATTATGGTATGTCTATTGTGTTGAAACAAACGATATTCATATTGTTTGATTAATGATAACTTTAATTGTTCTACCTCCAAAATCTATCAAGGTTAGAATTTTGCGTGTGTCATAGATACACTCAATAAAGTTTCAACCTAGAAGGTATTCAAGACATTATCTATTTATGGATTGGGATGAGTCACATTATGTCTTGATTAAAGTTTTGAAATTTGTTAATATCTTATGAAGCATATTATTAACAAGCTAGAGATAAGAACTGTAAAATGTATTTTATTGTCCCAATTAAGAACAATTTATTGTTGCTTAAATACTTATTATTTAGAGAAGTATCTCTTCTTACAAAAGTAAGTAGGAGTATCTATAAATCTTGAAGATATTCAAGAAGAAAATACATAAACTTCTGAATTCACTTGTTGATGTCATACTAAGGTTAAACATGAAAATGTCGAACCAAAATATAATGCAAGACTCATTCATAAATCCGCAAGGATGACTCATCAATAGAGCGATATAATAATATCAATGCTGAGGAATATAAGTTAGAGGGTCATTGTAAACCTGCTAACTAATAAGATGAATTATCACATCTTGGATGTGATAAATATCTTAGAAATATGAATGAAAAGATGCAAACCTTAAAAGACAAATCAATGTTATCAAATTGATTGATCCTTGACCAAAAAGTAAACCTGTGATGTTAGAATGAGTTTCTTTTGAAGAAAGACTCATAAGGACAAAATTTTATACATATTAATGCCTGACCGATGATAAAAAAAATTGATCTTACTCAAGCAATTAACTATGATTAAATCTTTCTTTTTTACACGCATTAATTATATAAAAATAACTAATTGTCATACATGTTTTCTTGAATCTGAAATATGGCAAATTAAGGATAATAACTCTTTCCTTAATGATTACCTTGCGAGGACGATGTGTAATCAAAAGGGTTATGAGCCGATATTTGTAATATGACAATTATGTTCTATAACTTTTCCCTTTATGCTTACCTTTTGCGAGGACGGTGTGTAATCAAAAGGTTATGAGTTTAAAAAAATCTTTATAATGTATACAAGATAATAGAATCCAAGGGTGGATTGAATCATGCATCTAGGAGCTGAGATCTTATGTTTAATTACAATATAATTTCTGATTAAATTAAGATAACTCCTGAATACACCTGACATCAAGTGGGAGCACTATGTTTTTTCTTAAAATTCATATGTCGTGTAACATATTGAAAGCATCATTCCATCAAAGCTAGATGTTAATCCTTGATATTGGAATAAAACTTCACTTAGGATTTTAGGATAAAACAAACGACATTGGAATAAATGTTTATTAAGATAAACGTATGCAGAAATAAAGTCCAACACAATGCAATATATCATTGAAGCAAGTCTTAAATGGTATATTTCACTTGATATAATTTGTTATATGGAGGGAGACCTTATGTTTATAACTAAGGATTCATTATGTATATATATTATATTGTGTATGAGACTGGTTGTTACTTTTGCATGAGAGCAAGATGAGCTAACAACAACAGTATCTAATTGAGAGTATTTAGATAACAATATCTAATTTAGAGAATTTAGATGACTGTTAAATACAAATGTTTATGAGTTATATAAGGCATAATGTTGTTTGTGTACAACTGATGCTAAAAAATAATCAATTCTAGTTGAAGAATGATTTCATCATTTATGATAAATCTGCTAACTAGATATGCTCAGCTAAGAGCATTGTTGCATTACACATTAAAGAATGAGAATATTTTATATTTTAAGAAACTGTAAAGATGACTGTCTGAGATAGGTATGTTGTTGACTTCAAATACCCCATTAAAGGTACTGTCACATTTCCATACTATGATACTTGCAATAGTATGCAAATATACATAAGACACTCATCTTATCATTCAAATATTTCACAATTTATGAATTTGAAACAAGTATTCAGAAAGTTTACTCAGATAACTATTTAGTTGTCTTGTAAAGAAATAGTTGAGAATGTTAGAAACATTGGACTTCAACTTGCTAATTAGTTTCATGCATATCTGTTTTAGTATTTGGATAATTGGGATTGTAAGACAATTTTTACTTTCTGATGAATGAAGATACGTGGTATTTGTCATTCATTCATATAATAATTGTTATCCTATATTTGCATGTTTAATCCTTGAATGATTTTATCATTCTAAATATGTTCATTGTCGGTTAACATTATGGGAATAATTGTTACATAAGGAAAATGTGAGTGTTGGTTATATTCCTTGAATATATGGATTGTTCCCGCCAAACTCATGTGTATTCACAAGGGATGCATATTGGATACCCCAACCTTCAAATATTTACTTTTGGATCCTCGTCAGGAGTAATATATCGAAAATGGTTTAAAAGTTGTCCTTAGACTTGAGATGCCCACAAGTTCTGCATGTGTGGATATCACTTTTTGATTTTAAGTCAAACGTTATCCTGAATAAGGTAGTCATAAAGGCTATTTTTGGAAGTGATGTGAAGCAGCATCTACAACACTTGTAGTCAATAAAGAATTTGTTCATCCAATTGTTTAAATTGCAGAAAGATACCATGGCGCCTCTCCAGAATTAATCAGATAATTGTATGGCCGTACCCAAAGGGTAATTCAAGATGATTCTTGATTACATTTAGTATATCTGAATTATTTCTATAACGAGAAACTAAATAGTTAAACTATATGGAATGAGTTAGGATCAATATTCATGGTTTAACGGTATCTGTAACAAAGGGATGATGATTATAGCAAGAAATAAACTAAATAATATAAGCTGAGATTGTTCTTGAAACTGTTATCTCAAAATATTCCTAATGTAAACATAATTGTGTGGGTTGCTAGACTTTGTCAATCATAGGTATAAGTGTTAGGTGCTACTCCAACTCCCAAGTGGGAGCTGTTGGGTTATGGTAGTTGGCTAGCACGTATACGTTACGAATATGTGAGCCTATTGGGGGCACAAACTTTAAAACATGAAGAGTACGTTTATTAAATACTTAATATATATTTATTTATTATTAAGGATTTAATATGTTTTACGTTGATAATTTAAACAACCGTTAGTTACCGTTATATTTTATAACTAACGTAACGACTATTTAAATATGAACCGAAGGGATTAAAATTGACAAAACCCGAACCTTACGGGGTCCTTTCGTGACCGACTCTATAAGCTTCTAGAAGGAGGTTTTTGGATCAATTTTAGAGATAAATGATTAAATTTGTATTGTGATAAGAATTATGAGGAGTCCTAGTTTATCTAAAAGTAGGGTTAAGGTGTTATATAAATACCCATACCCTAAACTCGTAAATTCGCCTCATACAGAAAAAAGTCATATGATGCAACTCATCATAATACAAAATCATATTCTTTTCTCCCTGTACACGACAAAAGAATACAAATCTTTATATCCATATGTCAACAAACACAGATTCAATTAATTACTACCTCCGTCCCAAAATTATTGTCCACTTTTGACTTTCTAAGTCTTTCTTTCTTAACTTTGACCTTAAATAATTTTGTTTGTGCTATTTAATATTTTATGCATAATATATGAATGGATTGAGTTTTAAATGTATTTTTCATTGGTATAACTTTTATCAAGTATTATGTAACATAAACAAAAATATTTAAGGTCAAAGTTGACAAAGAAAGACCCAAAAAGTCAAAACTGGACAATAATTTTGGGACGGAGGTAGTAGCATGCATATGCACATGCATAGATATCATATACCATGTGTATGCATGTATAATATATACCATGTGTATCATGCAAAAGCTAATTCATACATACTGTTCCTTTTACTTGTGATTATACGAATAGTTACAAAACCTTAGGGTTTTTCGATCGTGTTTTTCTTCTTTACGGAATTCAGTAAAACCCTTATTAGGGTTTCTGATTTTCGGTGCAAGTTTACAAGTGTTGTTTGGTTTTCGGTTCAAGCAATAAAGCATACACTTGGTATTTGAAGCTCGTGAAGTTACGACTAGCATTGTTGTGTACTTGTTCGACGTGTTGTGTGAGCAACCGTAGAGGCGGTAATTTAACCGCTACTTGTTTCAAGTTCAAGATCAATAAGTAAGTAAATATTTACTTTGTTATAATTATTTACTTTATTAAGTGTTAATTCTATGTGTCTTAACTAAATCCAATCCGCTGCATACTCGTAGCTAAACTGGTTACCTAGAATGTTAAATCCCAACATGAATGACTCAACGACTCGTGCTCTTTATTACCCTCACCCATAACAAAAATGGGAAAACTCGATCATGCAGACAACCCAGTTGTGGAAGGTGTTGTTTGTGTGTGTGTGTGTGTGTGTGTGTGTGACTATTATTTTGTGGGGGTAAATTTGTATTTAAGTGTGATATGTTTTGACGGTGACGTTGGTTGTGTTATTAGACTTAAGTTAATTGCGAAGTTGGTTTTCAAAAGAAAAAATGACGTAACTGCTAAGATTATGATGACTTTGTTGTGGTGACACTTTATTACCAGCGGCCCAACGACATAAACTTTGAAAGCTATGCGTGTGATTATTGTTTTTGTGACGTATATTTTTGTTTAAGTGTGGTATGTTTTGACGGTGATTTTGTTTGTGTTATTAGTCTAAGTTAATTGCGAAGATGGTTGTCGAAAGAGAAAATAACATCACACTAGGATAACGATGATATTAGTTGCAGTGACCCCTTATTGCCACTAGCCTAAGGACATAAACTTTAGAAGCTATGTGTCAAATCAATTTGCTAAAGACACACTGATGCTTCTCTTATACATATCAAGCGTGTATATCGTAACTCTATTCTAACATTTCTACGTACATTGCTTATTGAAAAAGATAAAATCAACAACCATAATAGCAGGCCTTATTTATAAGAAAATGGACTTATATAAAGGCAACTCACTTAAGTAATCTATATTCCATAACATCAACGGCTCTAAAACTCGAAAACTAGAGGACGTATATTTGATCTTCATTATTACGCATATATAAGTACATTCAAACCGATAGATGAATGCTACTATCCTAGATTGCTAGGACAGTGGACATGCCGTCGTTTAATAACTTGTCATCCATGTTCGTCATTAACGTATCTTTCTAAACATTTTGATACCCACTTATTGTATGTTCTTATACTTGTGCTTTAAACATTAGATATTTCTCTTTGTGTATATTTCACAGATACACCAACAAGAAGTAGAAACAAACGAGGTTAGGAAACATATAAAATTTTAACACTAGAAACATGTTTGTCCCACATCAGCTGAAGAAATAAAACTTTGCTAGTTTTATTGTGTTCAGATTAATATTATGATTTCTCGCCTTTCAAATCTTCTTCAATACAAATAATTAGTAGGAACGTTTGACGGACGTGAAAAAATAATATGTAATGTTTACTTGTTATTTATTGAAATTTGGAATGTTGACTTTTTATTTATTGAAATAGGGTTTTGGAGCTACATGCTCTTTGGCAAACGTTTTAAGATAAAAAAAAACTCAACCATTATCAGTAGCTTATGGCAATTTCCGGCGATCCCAATTCCCTAAAACCCTTCTCATCCGCTACCTTCCATTTGTCATAATCTTGCTAAGGCCCTATTATTCGAGTACCATCACTTTTGTGATTGATCTCATAACGAGGTTCCTTACAAGATGATTGCTTTGGAACCATAGGGATCGGATTGATTTGTTTTAGGTCTCTTTTTCTGCCAATCATCTTCTTTTCTTTTCTTTTCATTCTTTCAAATCCTAGTTTTCCTTTCAAGCCCTAATTTTTAATAATTTTTTATTACATCTATAAACCCTAATTTTCTTCAAGGTTTTTTTCTTATTCGTTTCGATGGGAGAAGGTGAATGGAAGGAGGTTTCAAGGAAGAAAAAATGTTTGGTGTTTCAAAGGCTCCAATATCCACAATCAAAGGCGTCTTTGGCGGATGATTTAGCGAAGATCTCTCTTACTGTGTATGTTTCCAATTTTCCTTCTCATCTCACGAAGCGTGAACTTTGGAACATATTTGGTAATCATGGCTCTCTTATGGATGTTTTTATTGCTAATCGCAAAAATAAATTGGAGCAAATGTTTGCTTTTTGTCGATATATCAAGGTGTCTGATGCGGAACCCCTCATTAGCTCGCTTTCTAATGTGTGGATTGGGAAATTACGCCTCCATGCCAATGTGGCTAGGTATGAGAGAAAGGTGAATGGGAATTCGTCCCATGGTGTGAGGAAGGCGTCTGGGAATTCTTCCCATGTAGGCGTTAAGGTTGATCCTCATGGTGTTAAATGATCATTCTGGCTCTTTTTCAAACAAGGCTACATCGTACGCAAATGTTGCCAAATCTTCTATGTGTGGTGTAGGTAAGGCGGCTGGCATAGACCAGGATGTCAAAGAAGGTAGGTCATTTGTTAGTGACCAGGAAGTTAAAGGAGCCACGATTACTTTAACACATGATATTTCCAATGATTTTCCTTTGGCGTTACTTGGATGTTACAAAGACTTCTGATCAATTGCGAATACTCATTTTATATGTCAAGGTGAAGGTTTCCTGGATGTAGAGTTTAAATACTTGGGAGGTTTATGGCTCCTTTTCGAATTCAACATGCTGGATGCTAAGAATAAATTTTTAAATCATAAAGGAATTGCAGCATGGTTTTCTTCTCTTAAAGCTTGGCATGATGACTTTGTGGTGGAGGAGCGTCTTATATGGCTTGAAATTGAAGGTGTTCCTCTTCACGCCTGGACCCATGAAACGTTCAATCAAATATGTAGAAAATGGGGAGAGATGCTTTTTATGGATGACAGTGATGGATGTAATAGACTTAGCAAGAGACTATGTATTAAGTCCTCCCATGCATTTTTGGTTTACGCCACGATTATGGTGTCTGTTAAGGACGTTATCTACGCCATTCTGGTTAGAGAACTTTACAGTTGGACACTTAATTTTGAGGGAGATGACCCAGAAAGTGTTGAAGAAGGCTCATTGGGGGGGGGTGATAAAAAGGAGGAGAGATTTTCGATAATATTGATGCAGAATCGGTGGCAGATTTAGTTGATAATATTCAGAATGATCAAAACTTCATTGCCGTCGAACATGACATCCAGGAGGATGAAATCCAGAGTCAGCAAGAATATAGATGTGCATGAAGAGGCGGATGTGAATGATCAACTTTGTGACAGTGACCCATTTGAGTTGGCCTCTCTCATTAATAGGAAGTGTGGCAAGGCTCCTGATCCAATAAATTCTGAAACTCCTGAATTCCCTCTGGGTTATTCACCAAAGTCTTTAAGAGATCAGCAAGTTTCAGAGGCCTGTCATAAATTATCAGATGGTGATTCTCATAAACAAACCGGTTTTTCCATGATTCAAAGATTAGAGGAAACTATTAAGGTTGGCATGGCTTTGGGTCTCAACATGGAAGGATGTGAAAATACTCTTGCTTCTTTAGTTGCTGATTATGGAGAATTCACTATGAATAAATGAATTCTCTATCTACAAATGTTCAAGGTTTCGGAGACCTCAATAAAAGGAGATGAGTTCGTACTTTGTGTAACAAGTATAAGGTTAATTTCTTAGGCCTTCATGAGACTAAATTGTTACATGTTGATTTATAGATGCTTCGTCAGGTGTGGGGTAATACTCACTTTGACTTTGCATCCACTTCCGCAAGAGGTAAGTCGGGCGGCATCATATGTCTATGAAATAGTTTGGTATTTCAAAAATCTCATATCCTTTGTACGGGATCGAAAACACCTTTTCGGGGGGTATTTATACTAAAAGAAAAAGCAAACCATTCCTAGTTTACATAAATGACCATTGCGTGACATGCAGTGTTCAAGACTAGTCCAATTGACGTGTAAGATGCCAGCTTCACTAAAAAGTGAGGCTAACAATCTCCCTCCAAGATGGCGTCACACGTGAAATGGTTACAATGTTCCCTACAAGCAAAATAAAGAAAAATGATAAGAATGAAGTCCAGTATTCTTTGAGAATATCTTCGATGATCTACTTGAATACTTCAACTTTATTTCTTCAGCTCGTAGACGAACATATTGCTGAAATCTTCAGCTCCCTCCCAAATAGACACCCCTGAGACTGATAAGAAGTATGCACCGTACTTGAGGGAGGGATGATATCATCAACATCGTCTCACTTAGGAAGCGTTCCAGTCTTGTTTGAATTCAGCCCAAAGTACATATTTTATCCCTTTACCGAAGTCGAAACCGTAGCACCAAAATCAATTAAGACCTAGAAATGCACTTTTCTCCCTTCAGGAAAGTGCAGATATAAATTGCTACACCAAAGTCAACTAAGTCCCGAGTGTAAGCAATTTGTCCCTCTATGTAGTTAAAATGGTAGCATCAAAGTCAACTAAGTCCCGAATGTTAAATTGTTTCACCAAAGTCAATTAAGTCCCGAGTGAAAGCAATTTATCCTGCTATGTAGTCAAAACTGTAACATCAAAACGGTAACATAAAAAATCAACTAAGTACCGGATGTACACATTTCTCCCTCCAGGATGATGACTAACTAAGGAATCATCCTACACATGTGTACATCTTAAGCCAACTAGAACAACTTACTTAGCTTCATAGCCCGTGATTGCATAAGCAATACTCTGTGAGAAGATGTCGGTACTCTCTTTACAAATCTCTCTTGATCAACCCGATCTAAATCCCCTTATCTATTTTGTAGGCTAATACTAATGACCACTGATGGAAATAAACCGATGAAACAAACCCGAGAATGAAGCAAAATCCTAAGCTTGTGACTTAATCTTGTACTATCCGTGTGACAAAGAAACGGTACAGAGGCAAATCTCTGAGTACCATATACTCACCCAAAAGTATACAAAAAATACATCACCTCTTGAAATCTCCTCAACTACATGAGACACTGAGTACTACAATGTAACTCCTTAAAGTGATAGCTACTTCGTGGGTATAGGTAAAAAGAATCACAAAAGAAACTAGATATCCAAGTATTTGTCACTAACACAAGTCATCCTCGTTGTGGAGAAAGAAAGAATCGAAGACAAAATAAGTACACGCCCTGTGAAAGCCTACTTCAATCCCAAATATGCAACATCGTACAAAGTCTCCGTAGTCATTAAAATTCAATACTAGCCGTTATGAATGAAGGTGAATTTTGATAAGGATCGTTTTTAGTGTAATGTATTGTGTTTGTTGTGTTGTTGTTCGTGAATTTTGTTGTGTTGTAATTGGTAACGGATATGAGGCTCAAAAAATATACCATTAGCACGGCCCGTCCAAGTAATAAAACCCGGTCTTGTATACTTTACCCGGCATAATAGTGTTTTAAAACTCGGCTCCATCCGTTTCAATTATGCTTATCAGACCGATTAATAACAAAATACGTTCCACAATAGTGGAAAAACTCGGTCCAAATAAAATAACCCAGTCCACTTTATGTGTTATACAACCGCACCAGCCCATAAGTACACACTCCATACACGGCCCAATCTCATATGACTTATACTGGCCCATGTTGTGTGTTAAAGCCTAGTGAACTACAAAAACAATTGATACTCGATCCATACATTGTATATAAGTCAATCTCCTTTTACTTAGGGTATCACTTAACCCTAATTATAATCACAACCGCCCCCATCTTATCTCAATTCTCTCCTCCTCTATAATCAGTCTACCAAACCTTTGACACAAAACACACAAATCAAATCTTCATAACAAGCATCATTCATACGCAGCCACAACAAAGAAACCCAAACATGAGACCACCAATCCAACGATCCCCCTTTGATTCTTTATCGCTCATCACTATTGGACCATCAAGGTGTCAAGAACCAAGAAGTACATGACTTCAAGATCCTTTTATAGAGGGTCTCGGGTAGGTGTTGTTTTGTTGAGATTGGTTTTCTTTAGACTAAATGATGAGGGAAAGAGACACTCTTGTCTTTGTTCATTCATCAACTTCGTATATCAAAGAGGTAATTAACCTTCCACAGATCGATGACGAGTTTGTGTTTAATCTTTTAAAGATTGTGAGTTGTGTAACTTAAACACGAATCTGAGATCATTGTCTATTAATTTTGAGTCATGTAGAAGTTGGTTCGAGTCTTGATATTATTAGAGGAATGAAGTTGATTGTGAAAGTGACGATGGGTTTATAATTAGATAATGGATTTGTTAAGTTGTGAGGAAACTGGTTGTTCGGTTGACAAATGATCTTTAGTTGTTCGGTTCCAAAAGATTTTTAGTTGTTCTGTTTGCAAATAATCTTTAGTTGTTCGGTTCCAAAAAGATTTTTTGTTGTTCGGTTCCAAATGAGATCAAGTTGTTCTGTTCACCCTTGACAACAAGTTGTTCGGTTGTCAAAAGGTGGTTGTTCGGTTGTCACTGTCGTGTGTCCTTGCTTTTGTCTTCAACCGAAACAACAAAACCTCAATCGTCCTTGCTTGCTAAAAACGTGGATTTGTGTCCCCCTTTTGATTAAAACCGTGGAGACCACAAAGAGAATAAGCCATAAAAAGCACTCCAAATAAGCCATTTACCAAGTAATAAGCCATGAAAAAAATAAACAGGGAAGAAGGCAGTTTGAGACACCATTTTAAGCCATAAAAAACATTGCAAAAAAACTATGAAAGGGTTTCAAACCAAAGTAAGCAACAACCTAAATGAGCCGTGATCTGTATATCATAAATATGAGTATTTTGATATCTATAAAGCCCAACACAAGTTGTTATAAAGCCCATAAAAATTTTGATGCTACCTCACAAATACGTTTGGTTGTAACGAAACCAAAAAAAAAGAAAAAAATAAGCCGAATGAAAAATGAACCACAAATAAGCCGAAGAACACGACACAACACAACACATTAATACAAAACACCCCTGGTTAGCTCTGATATCAATTGTACGGGATCGAAAACACCTTTTCGCGGGGGTCTTGGTTGATCAAAATACATAAGATGAATCATTGTGGTTTTAGTAAGAGAAAGTAGAGAGAGGGTGAGATGAACACAAAAAAGAGAAATATTAGATTGAGAGAAAAATGAGAAAAAATACAAGTGAACATCTACCACCCCTCATGAAGAGCCATGAGGGGTATTTATACTAAAAGAAAAAGCAAACTATTCCTAGTTTACATAAATGACCCATGCGTGACACACAGTGTCCAAGACTAGTCTAATTCACGTGTAAGACGCCAGCTTCACTAAAAAGTGAGGCTAACAATCCTTTGTAATGAAAATTATGTGGTTGTTGACGGTACTTGGATTCCAAATGATGTCCAAATTAGGTGGATTATTGTGTATGCTCCTCAAAATTTGTCTAGCAAGATTGCCTTATGGTCATCGTTGGCTTCCTTCATAGCTACTTAGGATGGCATCTTAGTGGTTATGGGGGATTTCAATGAAGTTCGTGAGGCTGGGGAAAGATTTGCTTCTATTTTTAATGAGAAGCGGGCCGAGTTTTTTTAATGAGTTTATTGTAAATAATTCTCTTATTGATATTCCGCTTGGAGGTTTCAATTTCACTTGGACTGATAAGTGGGGGACTAAGATGAGCAAACTTGACCGGTTCCTGATTTCAGAAAGCTTTTATGAAGTTTTTCCTCACACTACAGGTGTCGTCCTAGAGAAAGGTATTCCTGACCATCGTCCTATTCTTCTTAAAGAGTCTAACATGGATTATGGTCCTACCCATTTTCGCTTTCTCCATTCTTAGTTAGAGATGGAAGGTTTCCATGATTTGATACTTGGAACAACGACGGCATTGTCGAGGTTAATGGTTTGATTTCGTTTAAGAAAAAGCTTCTGAATCTTAAACAAGTTATTCGGGAGTGGGTTGCTTTAAAAAATCAGCCACATATAAATTAAAGAAAGATCTTCAAAAGCAGATATCCTCCATCGATGCTAAGGTTGATCAAGGTTGTGTCAGTGATGAGGACCTCAGAACTCGCTCTGACTTCTTTACTCGTCTGGGTGATCTAGATCGCATGGATGCTCAAGATTTAGCCCACAGGCTAAAATTAAGTGAGCTATAGAAGGTGCTGAGAACACTAAAATTTTTCATGGTACCTTAGAGGTTAAGCGACATCTCGCTATTGGAGGCATTTTAAAGGATGGTGACTGGATTGAATTTCCCGTGCTTGTTAAAGATTTATTTTTGGCGCACTTCAGGAATTGTTTCAATTGTTCAACTGGGATGTCCCTTTCTCTGGAAGTGGGTCTGATCAATCATTTCTCTTCCAGTCAAAGTGATTTCCTGGAACACCAAGTGTCTCGTGATGAAATAAAGAGAGCCGTTTGGGATTGTGGGGGTGATAGTGCGTCGGGTCTAGATGGTTTCACTTTCAAATTCTTCACAACATTTTGGGACCTTATTGAAGATGATGTGGTTCGTTTTGTTCAGGAGTTCTTCCTATCAGGTAGTTTTCCTATAGGTTGTAACTCGTCATTTATTTCCTTCATCCCGAAAGTGTCCAGCACCAAACTTGTTACGGATTTTCACCTTATTAGTCTAATAGGGTGTCAATATAAAATTATTGGTAAGATTCTAGCCAATAGGCTTTGTTCAGTGATTGGAAGTTGTATCAGTCCGGAGCAATCGGCTTTCATCAAGGGCAGAAACGTTTTTGAGGGTCCTTTTATCTTAAATGAATTTGTGGCGTGGTATCCTAAACGTAAGAAACATCTTTTAGTTTTCAAATTTGATTTTGAAAAAGCTTTTGATTCATTGATATGGGACTTTATGGATTTGGTCATGGAAAAGATTGGTTTTGGTCTCAAGTGGCGATCTTGGATCCTTGGGTGCCTTTGTAATGCTCGTTCATCGGTCTTGGTTAATGGGTCTCCTACAGCCGAGTTCGAGTTATTTTTTAGGCCTTAGACAAGGTGACCCTCTTTCTCCTTTTCTTTTCATTTTGGCTATGGAAGGTTTGCAAGCTCTTACAAGCAAGGCTGGGGAGTTAGGCTTATTTAAAGGTGCTACTTTTGGTCGTGATAATATGAGTATCTCGCACCTCATGTATGCTGATGATGTTATCTTTTTCGGTGAATGGTCGAGTACAAATGCTAATAATTTGATATGCATGCTTCGCTGTTTCTTTTTAATCTACTGGCCTAAATTAATGTCCATAAAAGCAACGTGCTTGGTGTTTGTGTTTCTGATGAGGAGGTTTCTGATATGGCGAATGTTATTGGTTGTGGGGTGACTAAATTACCTTTCAAATACCTTGTTGTTCCGGTGGGATGTAATATGGCAAGGTGCACTAATTGGAGTGCCATTTTTTAGAAATTCTCATCTGAGCTTTCTCTTTGGAAAGCTCGTCTTCTATTGGTTGAGGGGCTCCTTTCTTTAATTAAGTCGGTGCTTGGAAACCTTCCAACTTATTAGATCTCGATTTACATGATGCCTATTTTTGTTCAAAAGAAACTTGAATCGATGCGTAATAAATTCTTTATAGGAGGCGATCAGGATGAGAAAAAAGATGACATGGGTGAAATGGAAAAAGTGCTTGGAGAGTAGGAAGTTGGGAGGTCTTGGTATTGGTAGTATTTTCAGGCTTAACATGGGGCTCTTGTTTAAATGGATTTGGAGGTTTTTGAGTAACACTACTGATCTATGGTCTCGTGTCATCAAGAATACTTAATGCAACTAATTCTTGATGCTCAGGTCTTTGCAATTGGGGAGCCATTCTTACCTCGGTCCATAATCTTAAGTTGAAAGGCCCCGATTTTCTCTCTTTTTGTAGTAGAAAGATTGGGAATGGGGCTTCCACTCGATTTTGGAATGATATTTGGATCGGTGATCAGTCTCTCAAGTTTAAATTCCCTCGCATCTTTCTGCTAGATAATGACCACGACTGATATGTTGCGAATAGAGTTCCTATTCATGATTGTAGCGTTGTCCTTAGGAGGCATCCGAGAGGAGGTGTTGAATCCTCTTAGTTAGAAGCCTTTCAAGGTGCTATTAGGAATGTTGTTCTCACTGATCAGTGTGATTCTTGGCAATGGTCGCTCGACGTTACTCATGGGTTTTCTGTTGTGTGTGTGCGCTCTTTGGTTGATGCTCTCACCTTAGATGTGGACTCTAATGCCACACGTTGGATTCATTTTATCCCTATTAAAATCAACGTGTTCTTGTGGAGATTGTCGATTAACAAGCTTCCTTCTAGGGTTAATTTGGATTTGAAAGGCACTGATGTCGGTTCGCTTCTTTGTCCTATCTGTCATGTGGACGTAGAATCGGTTAACCACATTTTCTTTTCGTGTGAGAAGGCTAAAGCTTTGTGGTATTTGTTTGCTAAATGGTGGGAGTTGGACATTCCTTTTTGTGATAACATTTCTGATTGGTTCACTTGGCTTGATTCGTTGAAGGTTTCTAATAAGGTGCGCTCGTTCATTGAAAGGGTAGGGGGACGCTTATGTGGTCTATATGAAACTATCGTAATCGCTTGGTTTTCTCTTCTTCCCCTCCTAAGAAGGCGTTGCTTTGGGATTATATTGTTTCTCAATCTTTCTTATGGATTTCATTTAGAAATCCTAAGTTTAAATTAAGTTGGATAGGTTGGTTGCAAAACCCTTTAGCTATTTCAGCTTCTTTGTAATTCATTCTTCTAGCTTTTGCTAGCTTTAATAAATTGCCGCCCTTCTAAAGAATAAGCTAGGTGAAGTGGCTCAAGTTAAAAGTCACTTCAGTAATCTTTTTTTAACGCTACTTAAGCATTCTCTTTTTAACGTAAGATATTAATATACTCCTTCACACATAATTAACTCCAGCTATGACATTATTTTGAGACTTATCATTTTATTTTTTTTATGTTTTCACACTAATTAATTTTTCTTTCATTAATAAATATACAATTTACAATACGAAAAAAAAATCAAAAATACAAAAATATAAAAATACATCAAATTATTAATAAACAATATTGTTGTTGGTGTCGTTGCAAATATGCTCTGTAATATTTCGTTGAAGAGTTTCATGATATATCGGATTACGCGTATGTGAACTTTGAACTTCTTGTTGTTACAACGTTTAATGATACTGATAAGCTTGCATTAGAACTTTATAAGGGTAATGTCAACGTTTAATGGACGTGATGTCGTTTTATAACTCTTGTCATCCATGTTCAAAGTATGTGTATGATATAGCCTTAAAAAAAAACTTGTATATGTAAGTGCACTGGATCGAATGTCTTTGTTGATGTTGATATGCTAAACCAAGGACCCAAGACTTGAAACTAGAAGACCTATATTTACTTAGCAAGCATAAAAAACATGTTTGACAAACGAAATGATTCATGCTAAAATTCTAAGACGATCGACATGATGTTGTTATCACATCGAACACGTTAATGCCCGCTTATTGTACATTCTTCTATTTATGCTTTGAACCTTGAATAACTATCTTTGTATATATATTTGTAGGCATAAAAAGATATGCATGATTTCACAAATACACAAACCCAATTAGAAGAAAACGAGGATCACTTTCGGCAATATAAATTTGTTTAGCACTACAAACATGTTTATCCCACATGCATATGGACTAAAGAAGATAACTTTGCTAGTTAATATACCATAGTGTATATGCGTATCTTGCGCCTAGATTAGTATTATGTTTTCGTGGTTGGCAAATTTTCCCGCTAAATGAAAGAATTAGAGGGAAGTATTCATAACCATGAAAACATAATATGTACTCTTAACTTTTTAGTGTTTGAAGTTAGTAATCATAGTGTCTCTAGTGAACATATATGATGATAAATTTTGAACATATGTTGATAATTTTTTGTTTTAGTTCACATATATAAATCGATAGAAATGACACTTGATAAAATTGGAATCCGTTATATGATGGTACATTAAACAAATAATACTATACGTCCTACTAAATCGATACTCCAAAAGTTTGTAATTAAATTTCCAACTTATCTTTACTTTTAAATTTTACCATCACACATGATATTCATATTTTTCGTTCAGGTTAGCTACTAGAATTTCTGTAATTATCGATTCGTTTGTGTATATTAAGAAAATAATAATAAATAAAATTATTAGTATACACAAACCATATTGAAAATGGATATATGCAATTTATGAAAGTGTTTTATTCACCAACTTATATAAAGAGAAAAATTAAAGAAAAATGAGTATTGGAAAATTGAACTAAAACAGGTGGTAAAAACCAAATTATCAAGTGTCTTGTGCTTAGGTGGAGGCCTCACCGACTCGTTCTTCCTATCACCCTCACCCACATTAGACGCGTTTTTAGGATACGAATGGGAGACCTCGGCCGTGCAAATTGAGTTTTGGGAGGTGTTGTTTTGTGTGTGTGATTCGTGTTTTTGTTGGGTATATTTATTTGTTATTGAGTGTGGTATGCTTTAATGATGATGTTGATTCTGTTATTGGACTAAAGTTAATTAGTTATAAAGTTGGTTGTCGAAAGAAAAAATGACGTAACGCTGAGATGACGATGATGTTTGTTTGGCGCTCGTTATTTGTATATGAAAAAATATCGAAGTAAAGTACCCAAACAAAATGTATTGTTAAGTAGTTACATCTGTATAATAACTCAATTCTTGTAAAACCAGTTGTTTATATTCGAAATTACTATGTTTATAGTACTTAAGACGTATTACTAAACCTATAATATTGACCTGTATGATATTTATATTTTTAGTAGTTTAATTATTATAGAACATTTTTTTAAGACGCAAGTTTTTAAAACATACAAATCACATGTGATTTTTCAAACGCAAATTTTAACACTTAAACAAAACTCGAAAAACAGTGCGTCGAAAGTATATCGAATTGTCTGTCTACAAAAAGATAAAACAAAATACTCGTCGCGATGTTGTATTTTTGTCGTTTGACGATTTAGCGTTTGCAAGATATTTTATTTTTAAAAAAAAGATGAAAAGTGAGTTTTTTTTTATTAATGAAAAAATAAATGGTTGTGAGTCTTTAAATAATTTTGAGTGTGCATTAATATCAAACATCATTTTATTTTAAGTTTGACATAAGAAACAAAGCGATTGATGAACTTAATTAATCCATATTCCATAACATTCACGGCCCTAAAACTCGAAAAGTAGAGGACGTAGATTCGATCATCTTCATTATTACCCATACATAAGCACATACAAACTGATGGACGAATGCTACGAAGCTATATCGCTAAGACAATGGACATGTCATCGTTTACTAACTAGTTGCCGTTCTGAAAAAAAAAACTAGTCATCCCATGTTCGTCGTTAACATATCTTTCTAAACACTTGGAAGCCCACTTATTGAATATTCTTCTACTTATCTTTTGAACTTTAAATAATTCTCTTTGTATATATTTCACAAATACACAACCACGAGCGAAAGCAACCGTGGTCAAGCAATATCAAAAAGTTCAACACTAGAAACATGCTTGTCCCACATCAACCAAAGAAATAAAACTTTGCTAGTTAATATATCATGGTGTATATGCGTACTTTGTGTCTAGATTAGTATTGTGTTTTCATATCTATCAAATCTTCTCGTTAAATGGAAAAATTAATGATAGAATGTTAGATTTGAAAAAACAATATGAAATATTTACTTTTTATTTGAAATAATGTTTGAAGTAATAGTAACTATTGGCACCTATTTTTGTTCCACGTTCATATATATTAAACACTAGGTAGGATTTTTTGCCATGCATATGCACGGCCTAAGCGGACTAATGTGTATTTTGCAATGTTCTAAAACCCGGGTTGATCCGGCTGGTTGTAGCGTGAACGGGTGGGGTGACCAGAAGCTGATTTTGACCGAATAACACGATTAAACCGCCGGTTAAACCGTGACATGACGGCTCTATCGAGCTAATTAAAAAACCCATTTTAAAAACATTACTGTATAATTTTGTGATAATGAAAAGGTATAGTAGCACATAGATTTTATCTATACTATTATATAAAGCATTTACAATGTGGGTCCCATCAAAAATTAAGATAAGGAGGTGCAATCTTGACCATCCATCTTATTTTAGAAAATCACATCATAGAGTGACATGTGTCACTTTTTAATTAAAAAATCACTTTTATTTTCAATTTGACATATTTTTTTATCTATTTATTTTTTTTATCTATACTATTATATAAAGCATTTACAATGTGGGTCCCATCAAAAATTAAGATAAGAAGGTGCAATCTTGACCATCCATCTTATTTTCTTATTTTATAAAATTACATCATAGAGTGACATGTGTCACTTCTTAATTAAAAAATCACTTTTATTTTCAATTTGACATATCTTTTTATCTATTTATTTTTTTTATGATTTAATTTCACCGTATTTTCTAAAATTTCGTGATCTTTAATTCAACATCCATTTTGATATATTTTTATAAATTTTTAGCTTTTCACATTTTTAGTGGGTTTATTTTGAATTTTTTAACAACTTTAACTTTAATTTGAATACAAACTTGATTCGTAAAAGATATATACTTTTGGAGACAATGTTTGATGGGTAAGAGAGTGTGTGAGTCTTTATACAAGCGAGAATGATTTTAATATAATGTTGCGGGAAAGCTACGGAAACCCAAACAAACGAATTCTTTAAGCGGGTAGGGAATTGCGAAGCGAGTTGGGTTAACAATTTTTATCGTCGCCGCTATGCGCGGGTATCCAACTAGTATTTTTAATTGATTTTAATCGCTTATAGTAGTTGTTTATACATATTACAAGTTTTTTTTTAAATATTGCCGAAAATATCAAAAACTCGTCGGAAATACCCAAAACTTGCAGAAATTATCCAAAAATTGCCAGAAATGACAACCCGATCAATCAACGACTTATCACTCCTATATCGATTACAAGCTATAAAGTAGACGATCGCCTGACTACCAATTTATCATTTTTGCAACCTTAATGTTTATTACACGTTAAATAAAAATCGATTTTTGCAACCTTAATGTTTATTACACATGTTAAATAAAAATCATTTGCATGCAATATACGTTGCATGCACAAAGCATATCCATGTGTAAATCTTATAAATGCTATAGAAGTAATGATCCCTTGAACTTCGGCCTTTTGTTGAGGTGTTGCATCCAATGAACTAGGTTTGGGTACCATGATCCATAGTTGATATTTTAGTTTTGATTAACAATGTGTTATAAAAAGTGTTACAACCAAATCGAAATTGTAAAAATTGATTCTGTAAATAACAAGCAGTTGGTGTCTGCGTGTTGCTGCGGGACTACTTTTCTCGGCTTAATTTTACTAAGGTTCAAGTTGGAAAACATTTTGTTCATAATAAAGCGGAAACATGTTAAGAGATACAGAATTGAAGATGCTTATGATATACGATTGTCTTTTGTTACCATTCTGCATAGACATTCTCATCGCTTAAACTTCGTGAACACAATATTTCCCAGCCTACGTACACACATCAACAGTACCTGTAGTTGTTTTGTTACAAACATGTGTGTGGCGTATCTATGCACGCCTGCTCAATTCGCCATTCTAATGGCATACAAAAAGCTTTAACACAAACCGTGGCCTTCGCTTTTTGCCATATGTGCAGGTTCTTCATGCTTTGTTAGGGTGGACTCCTGCTTGGGTATCTTTGTTCTCGAAACATACTGGTCCTTTGTCGTCTGTCCAAAGAGCAATCTTTTTGCAGACTTGAATTTCAAGTCAGCTGGTTTCACCACTGATTCTCGTGAACCTAAATAAACATTATTAATTTATTTAATGACCACAATCAGCAAATAAGCGGGGTACTTATAAGTAAAAAATTCCAATGTGGAAATTTAGAAGTTCGGTTTTTATAGCTAGGAGTATATAAAAAAGTTATGTTCTTACAATTCCCAATGCGACGCCGGTAAAAGTCGTGTGATACTCAAAACTTAAAGTTGGAAGCTCGGGCGTTGGGTAGGCAAATAGCAGCAAGAAGTTAAGTGCAACCCAAAAGGATGTAACTGCAAGATAAGGAAAAGGCCAAAAATAATAGTA
>BQNB010086338.1:2251-24880 GCA_026074375.1 Tanacetum coccineum | reverse complement strand
AAATAAGTTATACATATCTTCTTTACAAATAACTAATACTTATCTTCATAAGTATTCTTGTTCTCTAATCAATCTTTATCACTTCTCTGATAAGTCTTTGATCTCATCTCTGTTAGCATTAACCCTTCCAACAGTTGTAATCACTCAGTAGTTGTAACTTATAACCAGCAGCGTTAACTTTTTTATCAGCAGCACTAACTGTATACAAGCAGTAGTAACTACTTAGAATATTTTCTTCATTCTTCTCTGGTAGTACTAAGTTACACTAGCCGTGCTAACATATACTAGCAGTACTAAGTTACACTAGCACTAGTAACTAATAGTACTAACTACTTAGCATATTTTTCACTAAGATTACTAACAGCAGTAAGTTATGCTTGACAGCAGTAACTCTAACCTTATTAGTATTAACTCTTAGCAGCATTAAAAGGCTTTTATTCCCAACAAAAATCAATTATGAGAAGAGATCTTCAACTGAAAGATGCCGAAGGAGTTGATTGTCTACCCAATGCTACCATCTTTGAATAGCTTACACTAACGGGGTATGAAAAACTATCACAAAAGCTTACTTTCTATAAAGAATTCTTTTCACCACAATGGAAATTCCTCATTCATATAATTTTATAATGCTTAAGGGCTAAGACTACTGCATGGAATAAGTTTAGTAGCACTATAGCTTCTGCAATTATATGTTTAGCTAAAAACTAGAAGTTTAACTTTTCAAAGTATATTTTTGAAAGTATGGTGAAGAACTTAGATAATGTAGGTAAATTTTTGATGTATCCAAGGTTTATACAAGTCTTTTTGGAAAAACAACTTGAAGAGGTGCCTACTCATAATAGAATATATAATGCACCTTCTCACCCTAAGAAGATATTTGGAAACATGAAGAGGGTAGGAAAGGATTTCTCAAGAAGAGTGACACCTTTATTTCCTATAATGATGATACAAAACTAAGTAGATGTGGTGAAGGTTTAGGACAACCCATTGATCCCCAACACACACTCACTATTACTCAACCATCAACCTCTTAACCTAAAATACCCAAAAACCTAGGAAGCCTAAAATAAAGAACATTAAGGTTCCTTAGCCTAGTGGTTCTACTGAACATGTAGCAAATGATGCTATCAATGAGGAGATGGTTGATAGTTTGGTAGGGGCTACCACTACTGCCTCTAGCTTAGAAATAGAGCAGGACAGTGGTAACATTACTAAGACCCGATCCAAGGCAACACCTATTGAAGCTGGTTCCATAGGAACTACTTCAGGTGGTGGTCCTATGTGCCAAGATACCATTGGGGACACAATTGCTCAAACTAGGTTTGAGAATATGTCTAAAACATCCAATGATTCACTGCTCGTAGGAGTTAACACACCTTAAAGTGAGAGTCAATAGGTTAGAGAATAAAAGAGGGTCAAGAACTCACAAGCTTAAAAGATTGTACAAAGTTGGTTCATCAAGAAGGGTAGAACCAAGGGGAGGAAAATAGCTAATATTGATGCTGATGAAGGAATTACATTGGTAGATGATACTCAGGAGAGGTATGGTGATGATATGTTTGATACAGGCATTCTTGATGATGAAGAAGTGTTTGAAGGACAGGATGTAGATGGAATAAGAAATGTGGCTGAAAAGGAAGTTAGTACTACTGGTCCAGTTACTACTGCTAGTGAAGTAGTTATACTGCCAGTGTTGAAGTTCCTGTTATCATTGATGTTAAAATCACTTTAGCTTAAGCATTAGCAGAGTTGAAGAGTGGAAAACCCAAAGCTGATAAGGTTGTAAAACAAGAACTAGAGCGAGGTACAACTACAACAACACTTACAACAACAGCAACAACAATTGCTACAATAATTATAGCTGCTAGCACAAGACCCAAGGCTAAAGGCATTGTTATTCAAGAACAAGTGCAAGCACCTACACCAATAGGTTCTTTACAACAATCATCACATGTTAAAGATAAGGGTAAAGCAAAAATGGTTGAACCAGAACCTGTGAAGAAAATATCTAAGAAAGATCAAATAATGCTTGATGAAGAACTTGCTCTCAAGCTACAAGCTAAAGAAGAAGAAAAAGAAAGGCTTGCTAGAGAAATAGCTCAACAAGTTGAAGAAGCCAACATTTCATGGGATAATATGCAAACAATGATAGATGTTGATTATCAAATGGGTCAAAGACTGCAAGCTCAAGAGCAAGAAGAATTGAGTATTGAAGAGTAGTTAAAGTTGTTTGTACAACTCTTAAAAGTAAGAAAGGAACACTTTGCAGTAATGAGAGCAAAAGAAAAGAGGAAAAACCACCAACTAAAGCTTAAACGAAAAGTACAATGTCTACTTATCTGAAAAACATGGCTGGATACAAGCAAAGTCAAGTGAAGAACAAGTCCTTTACAGATATTCAGAAGTTATTTGACAAAGCCATGACAAGGGTAAACACATTTGTTGATATGGATACTGAGTTGGTGGAAGAGAGTTCAAAGAAGGCTAAAGCAGAAGAGAGTAGTTCAAAGAGAGCAGGAGATGAACTAGAACCAGAAGTAGCCAAGAAGCAAAAGATGGATAAAGATAAAGAAACAACAAAACTTCAAAAATTAATGGAAGTTGTTCTTGATAAAGAGGGAGCAGCAATTAATGCTATTCCTTCGGCTACTAAGCCTTCATGCATTGTAGATTTCAAGATTCACAGAAAAGAAAAGCAAGGCTATTACCAGATAACAAGAGCTGATGGAAGTTCTAAGATACACTTAGTGTTCAGTAAATTACTCAAAGACTTTGACAAGGAAGACTTGGAAACACTATGGAAATTAGTAAAAGCTAAGCATGGGTATACAATGCCAGAGGAGAGCTATGAGAAAGTGTTATAGGGAGATCTAAAAGTTATGTTTGAACCTCATGTAGAAGATGCAGTGTGGAGGAATCTACAAGGAAATAAAGTGATGCTTTAGAGATTATATGATTATTGTGGAATACACTTTGTGAGGTTTCAAAATATGCATATCTATATGCTGGTAGAGAAGAAATATCCCCTTACACCTGCTATAATCACTGATATGCTGAATAAGAGGCTGCAAGCTGATCATTAGAATGAAATGTGTTATCAGCTTCTTAAGCTTATCACAAAATAGCTCAAGAATCCATGAAGTGTTTGGAACCATCCTCCTAGTGAT
Source organism: Tanacetum coccineum (assembly GCA_026074375.1). Lineage (NCBI taxonomy): Eukaryota > Viridiplantae > Streptophyta > Magnoliopsida > Asterales > Asteraceae > Tanacetum > Tanacetum coccineum. The sequence continues at coordinate 21,713 of BQNB010086338.1, read as the reverse complement.
TATGAAGCTTTGAATGAAACTTGATGATTTTGAAGATAAATATCAAGTTTAAGGGAGGATTGTTGGGATTAAAAGTTTCTTAAGGCTATTTAGAATTACTACATTTCTTATTGAAGTTAAAGCTGCTTATCAAAGTTAGTGCTGCTCAAGAACATAGAAGAAAAATGCTAAGGTTTGAATTACTACTACTAAGCGTAAATTAGTTATGTTAGTAATCTTAATGAAAAATATGCTTAGTTAGTACTGCTAGTGTATATTACTACTACTAGTTACTAATGCTAGTGTAACTTAGTACTGCTGGTGAAGATTGAAGAAAATATTCTAAGTAGTTAATGCTGCTTGTACACAGTTAATGCTGCTGGTGTATAAGTTACTACTGCTGGTGTTTAAGTGTTAATGCTGCTGAAAGATTACAACTGCTGGAAGAGTTTATGCTATTAGAAGATAAAGATTACTTGAAGATCAAGATTACTTATATGATAAGGATTGTTATTTATAGAATATATCTTTGAGAATAATCTAAGCATTATGAATATATTGTAAACCGACTAGGACTCCTTGATGTATAAAAGGAGGACCTAAGGTATAGAGATAGATGTACATAAAAGAAATTGTTTATAGCTTCAAGGTTTTGTAACCCTAATACTAGTTAGAGTATTCATATTAATATATTGAAGCTTTGTTTGTTAATCTGTGTGTTCATCAAAATTACTATTCTATTGCATATTCTTCTTATTGATCAAAAATTAGATTCTGCATAATCTTTGATATATTTTACAAAGTTTCTACCATAGTTGTGTAGGATTTATCTTGCATAACTAAACCTTACACAAGCTAAAGAATTCAAGATCCATTCAAGTGGGATCAACAATGTTGGGAAATATATTGTAAAAGACTTAATACTGGTAGTATAACAGTTAAGTCTGGTAGTATTAGTTAGTTCTGGCAGTACTAATATTAAGTCGGGCAGTACTATAGTTAGTACTGGTAGTGTGGCAGTACTATAGTTAATACTGTTGTGTTTAGTTAAGTCTGTTTATGTAACAGAATAGTGATAATAGTTATCTTAGAGATATCTTAGGAGATATCTTAGGAAAGGATATGCATTATCCTTTCACACGTTTTGTATAGCCTTTTAGGGTTTCCTTGGTGTATAAAAGGAACCCTACGGCATAGAGTTTATAGAGTCTAAAGCCATAAAATAGTCATCCGATAATTCTCATTAGGGACAATAATATAATAATATTGTTTATTGATACACTATGAAAACAAGAAATATCTTAAGAGTCTTACGCATTATCCTTGTGATATTGCAAGAACATTGACGTTGATATCTTAAGATATTCATAATGACGATGGTAATCTTCAGATGCGAACATCAAAACAAGTACAGTAGGTTGACTTGTGGATATATAGGATCAACTTGTGACACTAGAAATTGATTCGGTCTAGAATATGAATTGAAGGTTGATAAAATTTTGAAATGCTGAAGCTCTCTTGTGTTTGCTAAAACACTTTAGCAAGTGACACGATCGATTTTGATTTTCAAATCTGTTATAGAAATAATGCCTAAAAACGTTATTAATATTTTTTGATCTCTCTACGTTTTGATGATCAAAAATGTAAAAACAATTAATGAAAAATTAAATGTAAACAAAGTAAATTAGTAGTAAATTTTCATTTGATAAATTTAAATCACTTAAAGGTATGAAATAAAAAATCGCTTATTGATTTCATGATCAAAGGATTTTTATTTAACATCCACTTTTTATAAAAAATGTCACAAACTTTTTATATCTCTTTACAAATACTTTTTTAGATTTAAAAGAAAATTTTTTTTTTTTTTTGTTTTATTTAAATGAATATTTTGAATTCGAAATTTTCTACCCAAAATCGGCTCTAGAAATATTCCCGAAATGCAAAAAAGGGCGTCTGGGTGGGGGGCCCTTAATTATAAGGGGCACGGCCCCCTTAATTTTAGGGGGACCGACACTAATTAAAGGACGTTTAGGACCAAAAATCCAGGCTCAGGCTGTGGCCCTATAAATTAATGGACTATTCCTCACTGATTTTCTACCTTTTGCACACACTTTCTTTTGTTTCTAAATCAGTTTATATCTCCTCTATTAAAATACTTTGATCATTAATTACATAGCATTTTTTCCAAGTGATCCAAGGTTAATTCCTCAAGTAAAAGGAAGAATACATCTTATCATCAAAGTTCAAGAAGTGTTATAGTTTAGTTGGGTTATTGTGAAGTTGTGTTGATCTTGTATTCATTTTATGTAATATTTTGAAGGTGTGTATTGTAGTTGTGTAATAGTTATATTGTGGTGATCATTGTAAGTATAGTTAGTCGGGGTGATCTTTGTAAGTCAGAGTCTAGATTGTGTGATCGTAGTAGTGTCTAGGCATAGTGAAGTTGTGAAGCAAAGAGAAGTCGTGAAGTAAACCAAAGTTATGAAGTGGTGTGATTAGCATACAAGAGTTGTGATAGATTGGTTCTAGCCAGGATTAGAACTCGACATTTTGCTTAGTGTCAGAAATTGGTGTAAGCAAAGTTGTGTACGGTTTCTCCGCCTAAGGGAGTTTGTTGACATAGTGAAGAAAACTCTCGAGTTTGTGATTGGGGAGTGGAGTTTGGGCGAAGAGGTGCTTACGTTACACGAACAATTATAAATCCTTTGTGTTGTAGGTTTTGATCTGCTAATCTTATTCTTGTACTTTTATATGTACTGTCATTATTTATTAATTGTATTGTTCATATTGTTGCACATATTGTGATCTATAAAGTGCGTATCTAAGTTTTTTATAAATAACAGGACAACATTAATATAAAAGCGGGTTCTATTCAAACACCCCCTTTTAGTTTTTCCTTAATGGTATCAGGAGCCAAGTAAACAAGATTTTTAAATAACTATATTTTAAAACTTGAATCGATCTATAGAATCGAAAAAAATATATAGAATGGCAATATATGCAAAGGACCACCATATTGTAAGTCGATGGATTTTTTTATTGGAAAAATAGATTCGAAACTTCATGTGAAATCAAAAAGATTAGATCTTTGGCATGTTATTACCCATGGTGATTTTCCTCCTATTCAAAATAATCCTCAAACTAAAAAGGATGAAATAGTACCGTTTAATAAACAAAACGATTATCTTAAAAAAGAAACATGCTAAAAATAACAAAGCCAAAATGGTGATTTATAATGCTTTGCCACGTAAAGAATATAAAAGAATTTTTATGTGTAAAACCGCAAAATAAATTTGGGATACTTTATTAATTACTCACCAAGGTAATAGTCAAGTCAAAGACAATAAAATAGATCTTCTTGTTAAAAAATATGAACAATTTACGATTTCAGAAGAGGAATTGATAGATAACGCTGTTGCTAGATTTAACACTATTATTACTAGTTAAAAGCACTTGTATGATGGTTTCTCTTAGCAAAAACTTTTGTACAGGAAATTTCTATGGCATCATCCTAAATGCGAACAAGGTTATGACTATTGAAGAATCAAAAGATTTAACATCTCTATCACTTGATACTTATTGGAAACTTGAAGTTGTATGAAGGTAATAAATAAAAAAAAAATGGAGTAGTTTTCTTTTGGTAAAAAAAAAAATAATTAAAATTTAAAAAAAAAAAAAAAAAAATTAAAAAAAATAAAAATAAAATAAAAACATAAATAAAATAAAAAAAACAATTAATCAAAAAAAAAAGAAAAAAAAAAGAAAAAAAAATAAAATAAAAAAAAAAAAAATAAAAAAAAAATTTTAAAAATAAAAAAAAAAACAAATAAGGCCTTGTGGTATAAAAAAAAAAAAAAAAAAAAAAAAAAAATAAAAAAAAAAAAAAAAAAAAAAAAATAAAAAAAATAAAAATTAAAAAAAAAAAAAAATATAAAAAAAAATTAAAAAAAAAAATGTATGATTATAAAAAATATTAATCTAAATTAATAATTAACTAAATAAAATTAAATACTTAAATACATACTATAAACATATTATATTATAAATTAAGAAAGATTCCGAAATGGTCAAGGCAAAGAGAACAAGATCGATCTCTTGGCCTTGAAAGCACAAATAGCAATCCAAGTGATGAAGATAGTTCGACTTCTGATAGTGAAAACGAAGTATACGCTATGGCCGTAAAAGACTTCAAGAAATTTTTTAAAAGACGAGGAAGATTCGTAAGACAACCACATGACAAAAGAAAGTTATCACAAAGAAATAAAGACGATAAGAATGGCAAAAGCGAAAGAAAATAAAAATTGAAATGTGGAGATCCAAACCATCTCATAGGGGAGTGTCCAAAACTATCAAGAAACTACAATCAAAGAGCCTTCGTCAGAGGATCATGGAGTGATAGCGACGAAGACGATGAAGAAAAGACTAAAGACGAAAACTGTCTTATGGCTAATACATCCAATGAGGTACTTTCCGGTCCCGTCGAAACCGAAGTCTTTCGTGTTGACTTCTCATCGTTAGATGAAAAAGACTTAAATAGTAAATATAATAGATTATACAAAGTAGATCTAAAAGTCATGGCTAAAAATAAAATACTAAAACAAATTAAAAATCAATTAGAAAATGAAGTACTAGAACTAAAAAATAAATTGTCTAGATTAGAAAAGGGTAAGGAAGTTAATGAAGAATGTAAATTATGTCAAGATCTTGGTTTGAAAATGAAAGCTTATGGAAAGAATTTCTAAGCTTTATCAATGTAATAATAGTAGTCAATCGCTTAAGCAAAATGTTAAATCCTTCAAAACATTCTGAAGATAAATCCGCGGCATAAGGATTTAATTTTATCCAAAGGTATCAATTGTGAGTCTAAACAAGTAAATTTGTAAAAGTCAAAAGAAGGTTGAGTCTTAAAGAAATACGAAGTAGAAATTAAACTCAAACCAAGACCAAAATTTTATACTAATTGTAAACAATACTAAAATACCCATTGCATAATGAAGGATGAAGTAACATTTTTATAAACCTTTTTTAAAACCCGGAGTTGGATTTACTAAGTGGTTTGATTCCTTAGTATATATAATATATAATATATAATATATAAATATATAACTAAAATACCAAATACCAAATTATAGTATAAGAGAATTATTTCGTAAGGATTTAATACGATTACTTTTATCCAAAGTATATCCAAACCTTCCCGAGTCATATCCTGACGAGGCGTGAATTGAAAATCGAGGTTAAGTTCGTGATCGCGTGTTTGAATAATCAAGATTTTTGATTTGTATTATATTTCTACTAATAATGTGCAAAAACAAATAAACGCAAGCAAACATTTAAAAGCAATTAAGAATTAAACGAAAAACGTTAACGGGAATTAAAAACGCGACTCGAAAACCTAAATTATTAAATTTTAATCCTAAAAATGCAAATTTAATTTTTAAAAGTCCTAAATGATTAAAAATAATTTTAGAAAAAGATTTATATTCTTTTGACTTTTATTTTATTTTTTATGAATTAAAAACAGATTAAATCTAAATAAAATATTAAAAATAGTAAACTAATTATTAAAAATCTGGAAAATTTATGAAAAATATTTTGACTTATTTAAAATCTATGGAAAATGCAAACTAGAAAGTTGGCCGAAAGTATACGTAGATAATAAGCAAATAAGCTCGAATAAGCAAAAACCTAAACTTGTATTAATAATAAATGTTGCAAATGTATAAATGAAAAAGACCCCAGGGCAGTTTGTAGGGCGTGTGTGTTGTGAAGGTGAGGTCGCAGGTTCGAGTCATGAACCTTACCTTTTTGTGAAATATTTTTTTTAGTTTTCTTTTTGAAATACCATAATATACAGCTAAAATGTGAAATTTTAATAAACGAATTTTGACGGAACTTATTAATAAGCTATGAAAAAAGCATAAATGTCGGTAGTTTACACATGGATTAAGTGGCTAAAGCTAAAACTGGTGGGCTTTTTAGGACTCAATAAGCTAATGGAAAACCAAAAAAAACTAAAAACATACCTACACCTAGACTTAATAAGCACTTAGGACTATAAAATAAGCAAAAATTATAAGCTGAAAAACAATTAAAAACTCTAAGACAGCAGACTCTAAAGGCTTATAAAAGACTATGACCTAAACTTTTAAGCTAAGACTAAAGATCTAATGAGCATAGAAATAAGCTAAAAACTATAAACACATAAAGACCTAGACCTAATGAGCACTAGGGATTAAAAATAAGCAAACAAAATAAGCTAGAAAGCTACCAAATGCATTAAGGCAGTTGGACTTAAAAACAGAATTTAAGGACTTTTTACCAAACTTAAAGTTAAGATATAGAACAAATAAGTACAAAGAATAAGCTAAAATCTAAGAACAGATTAAGAACTTGACTTAATAAACTCAAATAAGCAGGGATTAAGCAGACATGACAAAGAAATAAGCTAAAAAAGGACTTAAGTTGACAGTTTGATGATTTTGAGATATCCTATAATCACTCAGTATATACTGAGTGATTTTAGAAGCTTATAAAAGAAAGCTAAAGCTAAAGTAAAAACTCAAAAAGCTGAAACATAATAAGCACTAGACTCAAATATCTCAAATAAGCAAAATTCAAGCAGATAAGCTAATTAAATAAGCTAGAAAATGATGAAATGAAATGACAGACTACACTACTTGCTTTTGGAATTTTTAGCTAATTGCAGCCTAAGATTTAAGGCACAAAAACACTTTTGATAACTTAAAAACTTAAAACAGATTAAAATCTTACTTCAATAAGCTAATTGACATCAAAATTTAAAAAAATCAGCTAGAATGAAACCTAAAATGATCTGTAAAAGCTGTCTCTTAAGACATTCAAACAAGCTAAACTGAATTAGATCCCAAAGTATTCAAAATACTTTTCCAACAACTATGACCTCAAAACAGATGTACAAATGTGCATTAGAAACTCATTTATTCACTTTTTTTTAACGACCAACTTTGTGCTACTCATGGCCCTAGACTAGAAGACGTAAGCGCAGCCCATGACAACCAGGTGGGTCCAGCCCAGAAGGCTAATGGCACATTTCCTTTACGCAACGCTTGAGGAACGCCACCTATCGACCTAGAACAAGACTCGAACTTGAGACCGTGACTAGGAGCGGTTAAAACCTCCATACCATTAGGACCATTTAAACTACAACTTAATTCTCTTTTAAGAAAATCATTATATAAGCTATATGGAACACTTATAGACTATGTAGACTAGGAATTTGATAAAGTAAGGAACAAAACTTGATAAAACTTATTGAAAACTTGAGAAAACTAGCTATTAAAATTATTAAAAGCTTATGAAAACTAGGATGAACACCAAAAGCAGTTGACACTCTATTTTAACATGTTAAAATAGCTTGTCCCAAACACCCCTTTAAAAATCTCAAATCCATTTTTAAGCTAAGTTAAACTTATTTAGGCTTGGATTATTAAAAAAATTTGTTCGATATTAAGCAATTAAGCACAGCTATGCAATATTCGGCCACAATTAAGCAGGGTCAACAATAAGGCTGCATTGAAAAAAGCTCTAAAATAGGCTGTTTTGTGCTAAAAAATGGAACAAGAGATTTAAACCATAGCAAGCATAAATAAGCAATAAAACATAAATAATAAGCGAAATAAGCAGAAGATAAAGCATACATAAGCAGTTTATATAAGAGAATAGTAAATAAGCTAAAAATTAAGAGTGAAGACTTACAAAGCCCTTTGCTTAAACAAGGGCATAAATTGCTCTTAGAGCTCATCTACAAAGCTCTAGCTTGTTAAAAACAAGTAGTCATTGTCCTTAGCCATCCCCTTCTGCTTTTCCTTCCAAATAAGCTGAGGTACTATGAGGGTTAATTTTGATGTACTTTTCTTAAAACACTTAAAAGCTATATAACACTTAGTAATCCAGAATTAAACAAGGCTTATAAGGCTTAGTTAGAACATTTTCAAGAGCTTTTATTTCATTAGCATAAGAAAAAACAGAATTATACATAAAAAATTAAATTTTCAATTAAAATTAAAAATGTTTACAAGACTTAAAGAAAGTTACAATAAGCTGATTTTAAACTAAGATAAGCTGAAAATACAATAAAAATCTATTATAAATTACTATCTATCCCCCAAAACAAGATACCCTAGTCTTTTATATATAGCCGAATAGAGAAGCTTCAAAGTCTTCACGTGTGTTTCTTTTGTGAGAGGTATTGGGCGTGCTCTCCAAGCCTTCCAATCTTAGCCATTGAAACCCTCTTGTGCTTCTTTAAGCCCATCTCAGCCCTTGATTATGTTCACGTCCAATCTAACCACTAAACATTATAGGATTGCCTCGTGGATTTGTAGTCTGGGGAATGTGTCAGTGGGGTGTGAGTTTGATTTTTTGGTTTGTAGGGTGAGAGTGACAGGGATGGTGAATAGTGACTTTTAGCGGGCAATTGATTTTGGGGTATTGGGTTTAATTTGTAACGGGGTTAGAGGAAAAGGGACTTACGGTATAATAGGTGAAAGGGTTCTAGGGGTTAACTATGTAAAAGTTAGCGGATAGCGTAGAGTTAGTCCTATGGGACTAATGATGAAAGTGTTTAAAAGGGTAAAGGGTGTATATAGTTAAGGGTTAAAAAAACCCCCAAAAACCACACACACAAAAAAATCGGTACAGGCTTTTTGGTTTGGGAGCTTAGTATTTGGTCGGGTTTGATTAATTAGATTTAGGCTTTATATGGGCCTTTAAAATATATAAAAGCTGTAATGGGCTAAAACTTTGGGACCATTACTTAGGTACGGTTGGCCCATTTAAGATGCCACAGTCTTTGGCTTTCGACTTTGACTTGACTTTTTAAAATTTTTGACTTTGATTTCACGTTTTTCCATTCTCGTGCTCGGGTTTTGTCAGTTTGGCCTTTGTTTTTGTCCTTTAGAGATTATTCGTTACCTTCACAACACAAATAGCAAAACCACACATTTATTTGGCTTTTTAGGTCGTTTTTGGTCATTTAGGATTGTTTTTATAGAAAAAAGGTATGTAGTATTAAGCAATACCAAAATCCCCCACTATTTAAGATATTGCCATGTCCTTACGCAAATGCATAAGTAAACACTTTAGAAAACCAAGAATCTCAATCCCCCTCGACTAATTACCTTGAAAAGTAGCTAAGTGTTCAGCAAGGGGAATTAAAGAATCATTAGCTTTGAAAAGCGCTTCCGTTTTGACCATTTTTATAAATATACCACTACACTACTACATATTTTATTTCTTTTTCTTTTTCTAACTAGAATGTTTGGACTTTCATTATTTTCATAACTTTAGGGTCATAGAACAAGAAACACTTCAATCCTAAAATGCCCAAAAAGGATAAATTCATCATCCTTGATTTTTCACTTGTCCCAAACCAGCTTAAAAACGAAATCACCGTTAAATATAAGTTAAGATGCTAACACTACTCATATTTGTAACTTGTAAACTTTTCACTCCCGACAATTATTATATATTAGTGGTTGAATGTGTTATTTTGATTTCAACCATGGATAACCTTTTAAGAAAATTGCCATTTATTTTTATGCTTAACGTTCATCAAGTAATTATGATTTTAAAGGCGGAGGAAATTCTATGTAGCGACTTCTTTCGGCACATTAGCCGAGACCGGCTTAGCGGACCAGGCTTTTGACACCCCATAGTGATTAGTATTGGAACTCATGGACCCTTCGGTTTCAAAAAATTTTAGGGCTTCACGTTTAAATAAACAATTTATTTAGAAGAAAACCCACAAACTTAAAAGGAATAGTCTTGTTAAGCCATATTTTAAATTTATAGGAAAAAGAGATTTTCTTCTATATTATAAAATAACATATTTGTAAATTTAATATATCTTATACATCCTTTCAACGAAGAAATTCGAACTTTTTTAAGGCTGTACAACGGTTGTGAGCCGGCATGATGCATCCAAAACTTTTATCATTTCGGATTATTATTCTTACTATTGGCTTCTTTTGAAGACTGACCACATCGGTTGTGAGCATGGCAAGAGGCAGTAATCTTTTATCCGCCAGGTTATTATTATTATTATGAATTTTTTTAAAACCTTGATATCACCAGTATAGAGAAAATTTCTTTTTAGAAATTTAAGGTTTTTATAATTTGAAAATAAGACCTAAATAAATTATTGTTATCGACTATACGTCAAAATCGTTGATTTAAGTTTAATTTCGAATGAGCACATTATTATCAGTGTCCGGTTTAGGAGCTTATGGGATAAAAGCCACAAACTCACTATATGAGCTAACTTAAGATTTCCAAAAAACAATACTTGTTTTGCAATCTTACTCATAATTAATATCTATCATTTCTGTTCTTCGCAAATTTATTAATCTTTAATAAAAAGATCCGCGATGCTTTAGTTAAATAAAACTAGCATAGATAAAGTTTTTATAAAGGTTAAGGGACCAAAGCTAAGAGCTCAACTACGCTTCGATCGAGTCAAAAATTTATTCTTATTCACCAGAAGGAATGTCAAACATTATGACAAAAACATTATTTTATTTTGAATTTTTTTGATTTTTTTCATTTTGTTGGTATTTTGGTGCGGGTAAAAAACGGGATTACATAAACAACGACTGCAGGCATAATCAAATTGATAGATCCCCCCCCCCCCTCATACTGGAACTAAACATTGTCCTCAATGTTTTAAGAAGGGTTGATAAGTGTTAAATATACATATCAATTTATGCTTAAAATAGCCCAAATAAACCCAAAACAAGACTCAAAAATGGCTAACAGTATGGCTTGTATTTGTGTTTGTGTATGCATTTACGGGAATAATTCAGAAAATCACAAGAAAATAGTTAAAAAAATGGGCAAGCACGGACACGAAAGAATCAGAAGAGTACAAATAGAAGACAAAGCATTCAAAGTCGAAGCTCAGAAATGTCAAGCCCTTAGTCTAATGGTCAAATCTCTGGTATCAAGTCAACAAGACCCAATAATTATTACCATTTATGCCCTTAACTTCTGAAAAGTTCATAAATGGTCCCTCAAGCCTAAATGGGCCTCCGCCCGGATCTAAAAAGCCCCAAAACCATAGCCTCTTCACCATTTTATAAACACAAGGGCCAGTTTGCAATTTCTGAACTAGTTTATAATTAGAAAGATAGAAAAGGAAGAGTAGGGGACTAGAAGTGTCACATCTCTCAAGTCCAACTATTTTTACCCTAAGCAGAGTTACAAAAGGGCATGAATGAACAATTACTGTTCACTTGTCTTCCCAAATTAAGTAGTTTTACACTACATTTGTGCTAACAAAGGAGAGGGACTGAAAATAGCAATTGGCCAAAGTTTAAAAATGAGTTACCCTTTTTGACAGTTAAAAAACGCGCCAAGAACAGGGCACTATTCACCCATCTTCTTCCCCATTTACCATGGTCAAAACAAAGGGCAAACGTCAATTAAAGGGTTAAATGGTCTATTCAAGTAAGCTCAAGTACAATGGCAGGGTCAAGATAGCCAAATCAAGTGATCTCTTTAGCTCTCTCAAGCTAAAGGACACGTCAACCATGGTAAAAGCACAAATAATAGTGGTTTTTTTGTGCTAATCTACTCACAGAACTAGCACAACATGTCACATCAAAGAATGACATGCTGGCAATCCTCAGGTGTCCACAATGTGATCCAACGGCTCAAGAAAGAGATCAATAATGAATGAAAAATGAAGGGTACAGATTGAAAGCTTGGAAAGAGACTCAAGAGGCTAGAAGGATCCAAGGCAGACTATAAAAAGGGTCTCACTCTTCACACACACACGTAGCTTTTAGGATAGATTTTAGCTTAATTTCAACTTTTAGCTTAATTTTCTCTTTTATCATTGTAATTCTCTTTCAAGTATTGTAACAAGCTTTTATTAATGAAATACAGTTGATTTAAATCTCTTTTTAACTCTCTTGTTTTACCAAATAAGCTCTCATTTTCTATTAAATGCTAAGCTAGATCCTATAAGCTACTCAATAAGCTCTTTTAGTCTATAAGCTAAAATTGAGCTCAACTTAGCTTAATCTTACCTAAACTCTTAAAACAGCTTTAAAATACCTAATTACCTTAAACTTAATGGATTATGAGCTTATGGAAGGGGGATCTAAAATGGAAGGATCCCCAAGGACTATTACCCTAGCTTATTAATAAGCTAGGGAGCTTGTAGCTGCCTTAAATGGTCCTCTTGTTTAGCTAGAGGTGCATTGTAAGTTTTCCTTTAATTTCTTGCTTTGAATATTAGTTTAATAGCTTTCTAAACTTAGATCTGCTTATTTGCTTATTAAAGTTGCTTATTAGTGCTTGTTTGTGTTTTAACTAGCTTAATAATCATGGTTGCTTATCTGTTTTTGATTAAAATAGTTTAGATCATAGTCTTTAATATAAGTGTCTTAAAAACCTTAAAAAACCAAAAATAGTAGAAAATTAGTTTAAATCTTAGATTAATGCTTAATCAGTTGTTAATTCATGTTAGTTAGGGTTGTTATAAGCTTAAAATAATCTGGTAATTAGTGCTTATTAGTTAAATTTGCAATTTAAGTTGAAAGTAATTTCTGTCAAAATGGTAAAGGGGTGTTTGGCATAAGCAAGTTTGACCTTCTAAAGTCAAAAGTTTTTGTGCAAACCTTTTTAGACAGCTTTGAATTTAGTTAAAAACAATAGGAAATGAGTTTTTATAAGTTAGATTTGGAAATTTAGAAAATTTGAGCTTATATTAAGTGTGCCAGCACCAGGGGAATTGTTCTTTGAATTTCACTTGTGCAAACTTTGATCTAAGCCCTCCAAGGCTTAGATCTTGCTTGCATTTTACTTGTACACTCTACTTGAGTGTTTCTAAGTGCAAGGATTTCCCTTAGGAAACCTGCACTTTTGATTTGCACTTGTGCAAAGTGCACCAGTACTAACAAGAAGTTAGTACTGCTGTCACTTTTAGCCTAATTTGTAGTTAAGTAAAAGTAGGTCTTAGGTGCTTAGGTTCAAATAGGAGTTAGATTAGTTATAGCTTAATATAGATTAAGTCTTAATTTACATTTTCTAGCTTATTTACCTAGCTTAATTTTGCTGTTAAAAGTCACTCTAAAACCATAAAAGCCAAAAACAGTTAGCAATAGAATTTAGCTTTTAAATTTTAGATTCTAGCTTGAAGTAGTAGATTTTATTGCTTAAATTAGTTGTTTATAAGTTGTTTGTCAAGTTTACAAATGCTCATTTGCTGTCTTTGCTTTTTGAGCATTTGAGCTTATTTTGGTTTTGAGCTTATTGATTAGTTTCCTGAGTATGTCACTTTCATAATCACTTTCAGTGGTCTTTGAGTATTTTAAGCTCTATTTTCTTTTCATTTTTAGATTAAGCAACTTATAAGCTTTTTAGAACACTTTTCCTTTTTAGATTTGAGCTTAATTTGAGCTGTTTATAGCTGTTTAAGTGAGAATAAGCCCAAAACCTTACTTACTGTGACAGCAGCTTTGATAAGCTGTTTTTGAGCTTATTACTTAGTTTCAGCTTAAGTCCCGTTTATTAAAGTAGCTTATTTTAGTGTCCTTTTTAAGTCCTAGTATTTAGTTTTTCTTAAAAGTAAAAAAAAATAGCAAAAAGGGGTTGCCCACACTCGAACCCACGACCTCCCACACACAACACATACGCCTTAACCAGTTTGCTTCAATAGCTCATCCATTCATATCTCTCACAATTTAATACTAGTACACGTTTTCATCTTCCCTTTTATAAATAAGCCGTAGCATAATAAGCTCATTTGAGGGCTTATTCGTTAAGCAATTTGGTTTTTCTTATTTTTCTTGTGTTCCTGCTAGTGTCTAAGATTTTCCCTGAATTTTTTAGATTTTTCCAGCTTTTATTTTATTTTTAATCAATTTTCGAAAGTTAAAATCTTATAAAATCAATAAAAAATAGAAAAAAGTTTCAGAAAAATACAAAAAAATAGTTTTTAGTTTTCTAAAAATTAGCTTTAGGATTACATCCAGTAAAATCATTTTTACACTTTTTAGATCTTAAATTTCATTTTTGAGCTTTTATTTTAAATTTTAAAAATAGGATTTTAATAATAAAAATAGTTAAAAATAGTTTTCTTTGCTTTTATAATATTTTAGACTTTTCTAAGCTTAAAAATCATTTTTCCAAATTTTTAGTACTTAATTTGCTATTTTTTAAGATTTAATTAGATTAAATTAGTTTTTAATTCATAATAAATTCAAAAATAATCAAAAAAATGTTTTTCTTTTTCCTAAAATTTTCTTTTGTCCTATCTTAGGTTTAGAAATTTAGTTTACATTTTTAGGAGTAAAATTTAGTCTATTTGCTTAATTGTCGCGTTTTATTTGGTTCCCGTATTAGTTTAATTGTTTAATTGTTTTTTAATTGTCCATTTTAATTGTTGCTTTAGATTATCAAATCATCCATTCGCTTATTCAAATCATAATCCAAGCTTAAACAAGGTTTCAATTTCACTAGTCGTTGGGGAAACGACCCGGGTGATCATATTTGCCCGGTTAAATATACGTATTCTATATATATCTTTGTGAGTGGGATTGTCCAAGGGTTACTTGGGGATTTCCTTAATTTCTCTAAAAGTATATTATTTTATATGTATGTAAAACTACTACCAAGTTTTTGGCGCCGCTGCCGGGGAAACAAAACCGTCGACGGTCAAATATCAATAAAAGCCCCTTATAAGCTAAAAATCAGCTCTAATAAGTCTATAAGCTTATTATGGAGCTCAACTCACCTTAATCATACTTTAATCCTGTAAAATCAGCTTAAAAGATCTATTTACATTTGGATTTGGATTTATGAGCTTATGGAAGGGGGATCTAAAAAGGAAGGATCCCCAAGGACTTATACCCTAGCTTATTAATAAGCTAGGGAGCTTGTAGCTGCCTTAAATGGTCCTCTTGTTTAGCTAGAGGTGCATTGTAAGTTTTCCTTTAATTTCTTGCCTTGAATATTAGTTTAATAGCTTTCTAAACTTAGATATGCTTATTATGCTTATTAAAAGTGCTTATTAGTGCTTGTTAATGTTTTAACAAGCTTATAAATCATGTAGCTTAATCTGTTTTTGATTAAATAGTTTAGATCATAAGTCTTAATAAAAGTGTCTTAAATACCTTAAAAATTCCAAAAATAGTAGAAAATTTAGTTTTAAATCTTAGATTACAGCTTAATCGGTATATGTTAACTCATTGTTTAGTTAGGGTTGTACTAAAATCTTAAAATAATCTGGTAATTAGTGCTTATTAGTTAAATTTGCAATTTAAGTTGAAAGTAATTTCTGTCAAAATGGTAAAGGGGTGTTTGGCATAAGCAAGTTTGACCTTCTAAAGTCAAAAGTTTTTGTGCAAACCTTTTTAGACAGTTTTGAATTTAGTTAAAAACAATAGGAAATGAGTTTTTATAAGTTAGATTTGGAAATTTAGAAAATTTGAGCTTATATTAAGTGTGCCAGCACCAGGGGAATTGTTCTTTGAATTTCACTTGTGCAAACTTTGATCTAAGCCCTCCAAGGCTTAGATCTTGCATGTTTTTTTACTTGTACACTCTACTTGAGTGTTTCTAAGTGCAAGGATTTCCTTTAGGAAACCTGCACTTTTGATTTGCACTTGTGCAAAGTGCACCAGTACTAACAAGAAGTTAGTACTGGTGTCATTTTTAGCCTAATTTGTAGTTAAGTAAAAGTAGGTCTTAGGTGCTTAGGTTCAAATAGGAGTTATTATAGTTATAGCTTAATATAGATTAAGTCTTAATTTACATTTTCTAGCTTATTTACCTAGCTTAATTTTGCTGTTAAAAGTCACTCTAAAACCATATAAGCCAAAAACAGTTAGTAATAAGATTTAGCTTTTAAATTTTAGATTATGGCTTGAAGTTGTAGATTTATTTGCTTAAATTAGTTGTTTATAAGTTGTTTGTCAAGTTTACAAATGCTCATTTGCTGTCTTTGCTTTTTGAGCATTTGAGCTTATTTTGGTTTTGAGCTTATTGAATTTAGTTTTCCGTGAGTATGTCACTTTTCATAAACCCTTTCATGGTCTCTGAGTATTGTAAGCTCTCTATTTTCTTTTTCATTTTTAGATTAAGCAACTTATAAGCTTTTAGAGACACTTTCCTTTTTAAATTAAGCCTTAATTTGAGCTGTTATAGCTGTTTAAGGTGAGAATAAGCCCAAAAAAAGTAATTTTGAGATGTTATTAATGTAGATTTTGCCTTACTTACTGTGAAAGCAGCTGTTGATAAGCTGTTTTTTGAGCTTATATACTTAGTTTTGAGCTTAAGTCCTTTATAAAAGTTGCTTATTTAGTGTCCTTTTAAGTCCTATGTATTAGTTTTCTTAAAAGCAAAAAAAAAAAAAAATAGAAAAAGGGTTTGCCCACACTTACGAACCGATGAACACCACCCCACACACAACACATACGCCTTAAACCAGTTTTCCCCTTCAATAGGCCTCATCCATTCAATATTATCTCACAATTTAAATACTAGAACACGTTTTTCATTTTCCCCTTTGATAAATAAGCCCGTAGCATAATAAGCCATTTAAGGAGGGCTTATTTCGTTAACAATTTGTTTTTCATTATTTTTCTGGTTCCCCTGCAAGGCTAAGTTTTTCCCCTAATTTTTTAGATTTTTTTCCAGTTTTTATTTTATTTTTAATCACTTATTCGAAAGTTAAAATTCTTATAAAATCAATAAAAAAATAGAAAAAAAAAAGTTTAGAAAAATATAAAAAATAGTTTTGTTTTATAAAAAATACAACATTAGTTTACATCTAGTAAATCAATTTAAACACTAGACTGAGGAAAAATTTAGATCTTAAATTTTCATTTTTGAGCTTTTATTTAAATTTTAAAAATAGGAATTTAATAATAAAAATCAGTTAAAAATAGTTTTTTTTTTCTTGCTTTTATAATATTTTAGACTTTTTTACAAAGCTTAAAAATCATTTTTTTCTTCTCTTTCCAAATTTTTAGTACTTAATTTGCTATTTTTTTAGATTTAATTAGATTAAATTATTTTTTAATTCATAATAAATTCAAAAATAATCAAAAAAATGTTTTTATTTTTCCTAAAATTTTCTTTTGTCCTATCTTAGGTTTAGAAATTTAGTTTACATTTTTAGGAGTGAAATTTAGTCTATTTACTTAATTGTCGCGTTTTATTTGGTTCCCGTATTAGTTTAATTGTTTAATTGTTTTTTAATTGTCCATTTTAATTGTTGCTTTAGATTAATCTAATCTATTAAGGTTTCATTTTTAGTTTAATCCCATTACGTTTTATGCCTTTTATGCTTTGATATGACGCCATGATTATGAAGTGATGCCTTTCATCAGAGAGGGGCGTTACAATATTTGCCCGGTTAAATATACGTATTCTATATATATCTTTGTGAGTGGGATTGTCCAAGGGTTACTTGGGGATTTCCTTAATTTCTCTAAAAGTATAATATTTTATATGTATGTAAAACTACTACCAAGTTTTTGGCGCCGCTGCCGGGGAAACAAAACCGCCGACGGTCAAATATCAATAAAAGCCCCTTATAAGCTAAAAATCAGCTCTAATAAGTCTATAAGCTTATTATGGAGCTCAACTCACCAATTGTCAATCAAAACATTGTTGCAATGGCCGACAATCGTACGATGGCCCAAATGTTACAAGCACCCATCGAGGGGTATGAAGATGCTATAGTTGTTCCACCGATCAATGCTAACAATTTCAAGCTTAAACAACCTTTAATCAATCTTGTGCAAAGTAATAAGTTTACGGGTATACAAGATCCCCACAATCACCTTCGATTTTTTAACAAGGTCACTTCAACGTTTAGACATCCCGAAGTTCCGAACACTTCGATTAAGCTTTTGCTTTTTCCTTTCTCTCTAGACGGTGAAGCCCGAGATTAGTTAGACAAGGAACCTCCAAGATCAATCTCCACATATGGACGACCTTGTTACAAAATTATAAACCAATTCTTTCCACCTTCAAAAACAACAATTACCCTTAGAACCATATCACCAATTTTATTCCAAGAACCAAACGAAACCTTCAATGAAGCATGGATCGTTTTAAAGGACTCCTTCGTCAAAGGTCCTCATCCTATGGCTTCTCGGAACTACACAACTCGCTACTTTTTACAATTCCTTTGAATTCAAAACGATCAAGATCCTTAGATACCGCCTCGTGGGCAATGTTCCTAGATAAGATGCCTCGTGAGGTTTAGTCCATAATCGAAAAAGTAAATCAAAAGTGCGTACTCAAGAAGTCGTCCAAATATGATTCAGACAATTACAATGCTCCATCTTCCATACTTCTTCACCTTCCGATAATATCTTTCGAGATTGCAACAAATGGCGATTCTTTTGAATTTCAACAACTCGCCGCTTCTCTTGAAGACAAAATGGATATTCGAATGAGCCGATTAGAAAAGATGATAAGTGAAAAGAATGCTACAACTCCTGCTACCGTCAAAGCAGTCGAGGAAGTTTGTGTCACATGTGGTTCAAACCATAATTTCAACAATTGTCCGGTAACGGAATCAGCTAACACAATCAAGTCTAGTGTTGATTACCTTGTCCCTACCCCAAGTGAGTCCGCGGATTTATCCGATGGTGAAAGTGAGTGTGATGTGCCCATAAATGATGATTCACCGGAATCTCATTTTTCGACTTTCGATAATCCTCTTTTCGATTCTAACGACGATTTCTCTAGTGATGATGAGTCATTATTCGAAGAGGAAATTGAAAAGGATGAATTTAAATATTTCTCCAATCCTCTTTACGATCTTGACGATGAAATTATCACTAATGAGAAAATTCTTCCTAATCAAAAGGATTTAGATGTTGACATTCCAATTCCACCGGGAATTGATAAACCTTGCTTTAACGCCGAATCAGATCTTTTAGAATCTCTACTAAATCGTGACTCTCCGATTGATTCTACAAAGATCGATTCTATTTTTGATGAATTTTCTCTTCCTCGACCTCCAGATGCTACAATCGAGTCTCTCTCTCCATCTCTTATCCCCGTTGAGGATAATGACCCTTTTATGGAAGAAATCGACATATTTCTTGCTTCAAATGATTCAACACCACCAGGTGTTGAAAGTGACTATGACTCGGAAGGGGACATTCTTTCACTTGAAGAATTGCTTAACAATGACTCTGTTCCACTTGCTGAGTATAATCAGTTTACCTTTGACATTCCGATACGGTTGAGAAGAACGATTTAGATGAGCAAAACGAAGATGAATGTTTTGACCCGGGGGAGGTGAAAATGTTGTTTTTCTAAATGTTGAAGAGGACGATTCCTTCACATTTACCATCCGTACTTTTCTCCCATTTGTAACATACCCTGAGGTTTCTCCCTTACTTTCCTCCACCAAAAATGAGGATACCATTTTTGACCCCGGCATCTCCACTTAGAGCCGGTGGCCTCTCAT
>BQNB010086337.1:0-28221 GCA_026074375.1 Tanacetum coccineum | reverse complement strand
TATCCACCGTTGCCTCGAGTACCGTTATCTTATCAAGCAAGTGCTTGCAGTTTGAGCACTCTGCATTTCTTGAAGTTCTTAGAGAATAGATTGGAGGCGTTGAAGCTCCTGGAGAATAGCGTGGAGGTGTTGAAGATCTTGGAGAGTAAATTGAAGTCGATGAAGATCCTGAAGAATAAATTGGAGCCGTTGAAGCTCCAGGAGAACCAACCAGTAGACGGACTCGTTCCTCCTTCCATAAAAAATTTTTACATCCGAAAGTGTTTTCGTGAGGCTGTTAAAGAGTAAACATAATAAGTTTTAACAACTAACCACATTATTTATATATTACACAAAAAAAGCATGTGATTGTTCACCTTTGATCGTGGACATGCATAGTATAGTTTACCACGGGTTTCATGTTTATACGATTCTTGCAGAATTACATCTTCGGCTCGACAACGACACGTAAAAGCTTTATATGGCACCATCTTCACCATAATAACAGTGTGATATGTTTGTGGTTGTGATGGTAAGAATGTGTGTGATCTGTGGGTGATTATGAGGATAATATATGCTTTTATGGTAAAAAACAGTTTTTGGAGGGAGTATTTAGTGGGAGTATTTGGCGAGAATTTTTGGCGGTAGTATAGGGCTACAAGAGGATTTGGCGGGATTTTTTGGCTTGAGTATAGGGCTACAGGAGGAATGTACAACGATAACATATCGACTCATCCATTGGACATCGAATGTACAACGATAACATATCGACTCATCCGTTGGACATCTAATGTACAACGATAACATATCGACTCATCCGTTGGACATCTAATGTACAACGATACCATATTGACTCATCCGTTGAACATCTAATGTGTAACGATACCATATCGACTCATCCGTTGAACATCGAATGTGTAACGATAACATATCGACTCATCCGTTGAACATCTAATGTGTAACGATAACATATCGACTCATCCGTTGGACATCTAATGTACAACGATAACATATCGACTCATCCGTTGGACATCTAATGTACAACGATAATATATCGACTCATGCGTTGGACATCTAATGTACAACGATACCATATCGACTCATCCGTTGAACATCTAATGTACAACGATACCATATTGACTCATTCGTTGAACATCTAATGTGTAACGATACCATATTGACTCATCCGTTGAACATCTAATGTGTAACGATATCATATTGACTCATCCGTTGAACATCGAATGTGTAACGATAACATATCGACTCATCCGTTGAACATCGAATGTGTAACGATAACATATCGACTCAT
Source organism: Tanacetum coccineum (assembly GCA_026074375.1). NCBI lineage: Eukaryota > Viridiplantae > Streptophyta > Magnoliopsida > Asterales > Asteraceae > Tanacetum > Tanacetum coccineum. The sequence goes on along the minus strand of BQNB010086337.1, from coordinate 26,933 downwards.
CCGTTGAACATCGAATGTGTAACGATAACATATCGACTCATCCGTTGGACATCGAATGTACAACGATAACATATCGACTCATCTGTTGGACATCTAATGTACAACGATAACATATCGACTCATCCGTTGGACATCTAATGTACAACGATAACATATCGACTCATCTGTTGGACATCTAATGTACAACGATAACATATCGACTCATCCGTTGGACATCTAATGTACAACGATAACATATCGACTCATCCGTTGGAAATCTAATGTACAACGATACCATATTGACTCATCCGTTGAACATCTAATGTGTAACGATACCATATTGAGTCATCCGTTGAACATCTAATGTGTAACGATACCATATTGACTCATCCGTTGAACATCTAATGTGTAACGATACCATATTGAGTCATCCGTTGAACATCTAATGTGTAACGATACCATATTGAATCATCCGTTGAACATCTAATGTGTAACGATAACATATCGACTCATCCGTTGAACATCTAATGTGTAACGATAACATATCGACTCATCCGTTGGACATCTAATGTGTAACAATAACATATCGACTCATCCGTTGGACATCTAATGTACAACGATAACATATCGACTCATCCGTTGGACATCTAATGTACAACGATAACATATCGACTCATCCGTTGAACATCTAATGTGTAACGATAACATATCGACTCATCCGTTGGACATCGAATGTACAACGATAACATATTGACTCATCCGTTGGACATCTAATGTACAACGATAACATATCGAATCATCCGTTGGACATCTAATGTACAACAATAACATATCGACTCATCCGTTGGACATCTAATGTACAACGATAACATATTGACTCATCCGTTGGACATCTAATGTACAACGATAACATATCGACTCATCCGTTGGACATCAAATGTACAACGATACCATATTGACTCATCCGCTGGACATCAAATGTACAAGGACAACATATCGACTCATCCGTTGAACATCTAATGTGTAACGATAACATATCGACTCATCCATTGGACATCGAATGTACAACGATAACATATCGACTCATCCGTTAGACATTTAATGTACAACGATACCATATTGACTCATCCGTTGAACATCTAATGTACCACGATACCATATTGACTCATCCGTTGAACATCGAATGTACAACGATACCATATTGACTCATCCGTTGGACATCGAATGTACAACGATAACATATCGAGTCATTCGTTGGACATCTAATGTACAACGATAACATATCGACTCATCCGTTGGACATCTAATGTACAACGATACCATATTGACTCATCCGTTGAACATCGAATGTGTAACGATAACATATCGACTCATCCGTTGAACATCGAATGTGTAACGATAACATATCGACTCATCCGTTGGACATCTAATGTACAACGATTACATATGGACTCATCCGTTGAACATCTAATATGTAACGATACCATATTGACTCATCCGTTAGACATCTAATGTACAATGATAACATATCGACTCATCCGTTGAACATCTAATGTGTAACGATAACATATCGACTCATCCGTTAGACATCTAATGTACAACGATAACATATTGACTCATCCGTTGGACATCAAATGTACAACGATAACATATCGACTCATCCGTTGGACATCTAATGTACAACGATAACATATGGACTCATCCGTTGAACATCTAATGTGTAACGATACCATATTGACTCATCCGTTGGACATCTAATGTACAACGATAACATATCGACTCATCCGTTGGACATCTAATGTACAACGATACCATATTGACTCATCCGTTGAACATCGAATGTACAACGATACCATATTGACTCATCCGTTAGACATCGAATGTACAACGATAACATATCGAGTCATTCGTTGGACATCTAATGTACAACGATAACATATCGACTCATCCGTTGGACATCTAATGTACAACGATACCATATTGACTCATCCGTTGAACATCGAATGTGTAACGATAACATATCGACTCATCCGTTGAACATCGAATGTGTAACGATAACATATCGACTCATCCGTTGGACATCGAATGTACAATGATAACATATCGACTCATCCGTTGGACATCTAATGTACAACGATAACATATCGACTCATCCGTTGAACATCTAATATGTAACGATACCATATTGACTCATCCGTTGAACATCGAATGTGTAACGATAACATATTGACTCATCCGTTAGACATCAAATGTACAACGATAACATATCGACTCATCCGTTGGACATCTAATGTACAACGATACCATATTGACTCATCCGTTGAACATCTAATATGTAACGATACCATATTGACTCATCCGTTGAACATCGAATGTGTAATGATAACATATCGACTCATCCGTTGAACATCTAATGTGTAACGATAACATATCGACTCATCCGTTGGACATCTAATGTACAACGATAACATATTGACTCATCCGTTAGACATCAAATGTACAACGATAACATATCGACTCATCCGTTGGACATCTAATGTACAACGATAACATATGGACTCATCCGTTGAACATCTAATGTGTAACGATACCATATTGACTCATCTGTTGGACATCTAATGTACAACGATAACATATCGACTCATCCATTGAACATCTAATGTGTAATGATAACATATCGACTCATCCGTTGGACATCGAATGTACAACGATAACATATCGACTCATCCGTTGGACATCTAACGTACAACGATACCATATTGACTCATCCGTTGAACATCTTATCTACTACGATACCATATTGACTCATCCGTTGAACATCAAATGTACAACGATACCATATTGACTCATCCGTTGGACATCTAATGTACAACGATAACATATCGACTCATCCGTTGGAAGTCTAATGTGTAACGATACCATATTGACTCATCCGTTAAACATCTAGTGTGTAACGATACCATATTGACTCATATGTTGAACATCTAATGTACAACGATACCATATTGACTCATCTGTTGAACATCCAATGTACAACGATACCATATTGACTCATCCGTTGAACATCGAATGTGTAACAATAACATATCAACTTATCCGTTGGACATCGAATGTACAACGATAACATATCGACTCATCCGTTGGACATCAAATGTACAACGATACCATATTGACTCATCCATTAAACATCTAATGTGTAACGATAACAAGGATGAAATATTTACTAGAATGTAGTATCTTACGATAAAAACTGAGCAGTGTTTTTGTTTGTGCTCCAAAAACACTAACAATTGAGTCGATAAAAATTTTCAGTGTTCGATTAGTGTTGTTGAGGCATGCGCGTGTGAGATACGCGCATACTTAAAAAAAATTAATTATAATAAATAATTATAAATATTAATTATATATTTTATAAAAATAATTATAAATAATAATTATATATTTTATAAAAATAATTATAAATAATAATTATTTATTTTATAAAAAAATAATTATATATTTTCTAAAATAATAATTATTCATTTTATGAAAATAATTATAAATAATATTAATTATTAAAAAAATAATTATATATTTGCAAAAAAAATATACTGTTTTTAATATATTTATAAGACTGTATATTTTTTTTAAATTGAACCTATCCAGGGCGACATGTCGCCCGGGAAAGGGTCATGCAAAAAAATATACAGTTTTTAATATATTTATAAGACTGTATATTTTTTTTTTAAATATCCCGGGCGACATGTCGCCCGGGAAAGGGTTTTGCAAAAAAATATACAGTTTTTAATATATTTATAAGACTGTATATTTTTTTAAAATAAAACCCATCCCGGGCGACATGTCGACCGGGAAAGATTTTGGTAAAATTATTCTTTTTAATATATTCATAAAACTTTATAAATTTTGAATAAAAAGAATCCCGGGCCGAACATTCGCCGGGAAAGTTTTTTAGTATTTGCTAAAAAGGCCCTCCAAAATTTTCGTTATGGCGCCATTTTGCGCTAAACGACAATATTGAGGGTTTCCCGGGCGACATGTAGCCCGAGAATGTCACCCGGGATTTATCTGGCATCAAAACCAAATCTGTGTTTACAGCCAGTTACACAAAACGTAAAATATAAAAAAAAACCACTTTTGGCGATTTTAACAGCACCACCACATAACCCACTGCCACCACCACCACTCCCCATCACCACCAGTCACCACTGAACCCACCACCACATAACCCACTGCCACTCACACTCGCACACGAGCACACGAACCCCCTCCTCCTCTAAACATAATTCTTTCCTTTACCCTCAAAATGATAATTCTAATAGGAAGTGGTGTTTAATTTTTGCAACGAATTGAAGTGATTGGTGGTGATAATCAAGTTTTAATTGCAAATTTTTGCAACGAATTGAGCACACGAATTGATGTTTAATTATGTTAATTTTTTTGGCAGTTAAGAGTGTAGCTAGTCTGAGTCCACAGCCGAGCCGAGCCGAGTCCACAACCGAGCCGAGTCCACAATCGAGCCGACGACGAGCCGAAGGTATGTTATAATTTTTTTTCTCCTTTTGGTATCCCGGGGGACATGTCGCCGGGGAATGTTTATTGTTTAAATTTTGTTAGTTTATAGTTATTATTAGGTGAATTGCGTTGAAATTATGTATGTTTCGTGTTTATACGGATATAGTGGTTATTATTGTTGTTGGAAGTGAAATATTAGATATAAGCCGTTTGGTTAATGAAAGTTTGATAATTATAATAAGTTGTTAATGATAAAACTTTCTTGATATAAGCCGTTTGGTTACTTTGTGTTATTACCTTGAAATGTGCTCGTTTATTGAACCGTTTAGGAATGTTTTAGGATTTTAGTGATTAATTTCAGAAAATCCCCGTCTGAATTTAATCATCCTATAGAAAACCCGTCCGAAATTAATTTCGGAAAGTCTCCTGTTTGGGAATGCTTTTTGAATGTTTTCTCATTTAGGATATGAATGCGTATAATTGGTTTACTATTTGAGATGATTTCGACAGTGTTTCTCCTTTACTCCTACGAATATGTCTTTAAACACATATTTGGGGAGTTGAGGGGAAATGCTGCCGAAATTTTCTCAAATAGTAAATCGGTTATACGCATTCATATATGAGACGAATCATTCAAAGAGTGGGTTAGGATTGCCTTCCATAGTTGCACTAGGTGAACAAAACATCTCGTATTCCTCGTTTGAATGTGTTTAATTAAGTTGCATATAATAACTAATTGTATCGTTAAAACGCAGTTATGGTAATTGATAAGAGTTGGACACTTTTAGAGCGTCATGAAAAAGCATTTTATACTGGTCTTACAAAATTTGTCGATGATTGCAAGCCGTTAGTGAATAGTGCCGGGAATATAAAATGTCCATGCAAGTCTTGTCGAACAGTATTGTGGGTATCCATAAAAAACCTTCCAAAACACATTACGAGATATGGGTGGGACCCAGGTTATAAAACATGGGTTCACCACGGTGAACCGGATCTTCCTCCGCTACCGCCAGTAATAGATAACACAAGACAACCTCAGATGAGTGACATGATAGCGTTACTTAATGATCTTAGCTATATTCCTCCTAATAATGAACAAAATGAGCCAATTCAAGAAGATATTGGTGAGACAAGTAATGAACCGACTCAAGCTAAACGTAACGAGTTTGAAGAGTTATATGCCAGTGCCAACGAGGAGCTATACCCCGGTTGTGACTATGTGACTCGATTAGACTTTATGGCAAAGTTTACCTATTTTAAGGTTAAAGGTAAATTGACTGATTCTATATTCAATGAAATACTAGAGTTTTTCCAACATGTATTTCCTACCACGAAAGGATACAAGCTCCCACCGTCATACTATGCAATAAAGAAGACATTTAAAACGATCGGGTTAGGGTACGAGTCGATACATGCTTGTGTAAACGATTGCTTCTTATTTCGGGGCGACAATAACAAAGATTTGCATTTCTGTCCGGTGTGTAAAACGAGTAGATGGAAAGACAGTAACACACCGGGGAAGAAAGTTCCTAAGAAGGTGTTGCGTTACTTTCCGATCATTCCTAGACTACAACGTTTGTACAAGTCTAGTCACACTGCAAAGGAAATGACTTGGCATGCTACTGGAAAGTGTACGGAGCCCGGTAAGATGCAACACCCGGTTGATGGTAGAGCATGGAAGAACTTTGACACCAAGTATCCTAATTTTGCAAAAGAACCAAGAAATGTTCGATTAGGGTTGGCTGCTGATGGTTTTAATCCGTTCGGCAACCTTAGTCAGGCTTACAGCATGTGGCCGGTGATATTGACAACATACAATCTGCCTCCGTGGTTATGTATGAAAGAGAGTTCTTTTATGCTGACATTGTTAATTCCTGGCCCTAAATCTCCGGGCAAGGACATTGATGTTTACTTGAGGCCTTTGATTGATGACTTAAAGGTTTTATGGGCATTGAAAGGTGTCGAGACTATAGACGTTGCTACAGGCCAGAAGTTCAATATGAGAGCGATGGTTTTATGGACCATCAATGATTTTCCTGCTCGAAGTAGTTTGTCTGGGTGGAGTGGGCAAGGTTACAAGGCATGCCCTACATGTAATGAAGACACTCCATCTGTACGTGTGTTAGGCAAAACAGCTTATGTTGGCCACAGAAGATTCTTAAAGAAGCCCCATAAATGGAGGAGGTCACTTGAATTCAATGGTGAGATAGAAGACGGAGATCCTCCTAGAAAATTTGACCGGGATCAAATCCAGGCTCAACTTGCTAGATTGCCCACGCGTGTGAAGGGTAAACATCCGAGTTATGGGGGTGTGAAGATAAAACGCAATGTTCTTGTCGAGCTGAACTGGACTAAACGATCTATTTTTTACGAGCTTGAGTATTGGTCTTTTCTTACACTAAAACATAATTTAGACATCATGCATATCGAAAAAATGTGTTGGAGGCCATCTTGAACACTTTGTTAATGAATGACAAATCTAAAGACACCGCCAAGGCAAGACAAGACTTGAAAAGTTTGGGCATTCGAAGTGGCTTGTGGCTTGGGCAAACCAAAAACAGGAAGTGCTTGAAGCCTTAGGCTGCGTATTCTTTCACACCAGAGAACAGAAAAAAGTTTTGTCAGTTCATCAAAGGAGTTAAACCACCAGATAGGTTCGGATCCAACTTCAAGCACAAAGTGACCAATAATGATACCAACATAACGGGCATGAAGTCTTATGACTGTCATATAATGATGCAACGTTTACTTCCTTACGGAATTCATCAATACTTGCCCGATGAGGTTGCAAAACCAATAATCGAGCTATATTCATTCTTTAAGAAAATCTGCTCTACAGCTTTGATAGAGGATGACATGTTGAAAGCTTAGAACAAGGTGGTCGATATTCTGTGCAATCTCGAGCTCATATATCCTCCTGCTTTCTTTGACATTATGATTCACTTGGTTATCCATTTACCTCTAGAGGCTCTGGAAGGCGGGCCTATTCGCCCCCGGTAGATGTTTTCATTTGAAAGATTCATGAAGAAGCTAAAAGGTTATGTACGAAATAAAGCTAAGCCAGAAGGTTCGATTGCGGAGGGTTATGTTGCAGAAGAAGCATTGACTTTCAGTTCTCATTATTTTTAAGATGTTACCATGAAATTTAATCGTCCTGACCGTAATGGGGATCCCCCTCCCCCAACGTGTCAGTTTCAGGTGTTCCGATCACTATGTAAATCGATTGGTTTATGGTCTGTTATTCGGTTTGATGCCCAAGAGTTGAAGAAAGTGACATGGTATGTACTTCACAACAGTCTTGAAATCGACACGTACCAGTCCCAGTTCAAGTGGTAAGCGTTTTTATTTTGAAGCTTTTTTTCTTAACTTATCTTTTCGACGACTTAATCTAATACATGAATGTGTTTCAGTAAATTTCCTAACAAAGACATGAAAGAAGAATTCCCCGACTGGTTTGGGTCGCAGGTAAACTTAGACTTATTTTGTGTACTTAACTGTAAAAATAACGATATCATATTTTGTGTTCTCTATCTAATCCTATCTTCTTCATAGATACGTCAACGTCACGTAGACAATGACCCAGGTGTTAGTGCAACCAGCGAGTTATTCGCTTTGGCTTGTGGACCAACACCGACTCCAATCTCAGTCAACTCTTGCGTAGTCAACGGTGTGAGGTTTGTCGTGCACAGCCGCGATGAACGTCGCACAACTCAAAACAGCGGCATTTGTTCGCCTGGTGGGAATGACGGAGAAATGTACTATGGTCAACTTCAAGAAATCCTCGAGTTTTCGTATTTGTCGTTCAAAGTTGTGTTGTTCCGAGTTAAGTGGTTTGACACTAGAAACGAAGGACGTAAAGTCCAACGTCTTGTCCTTAGAAACAACATGACACAAATCTTGACAAAAGATGAGGCGTTTAAAGATGATCAATACATTCTCGCAACACAAGTCAAACAATGCTTCTACCTTGAAGATATGGCCAGACGACCACCCCACTGGAAGGTCGTCGAGCATGTGAATCATAAAAAGTTTTCGGACGGGGGTGTCATCGTGGTAGAGGAAGATCCTGATGTTATACATTTTGACAACTCATCTGATCTCCCACTTTCTACTAGTTTGAATGACTTGAATAATGCGACCTTGCATATAGATGGTCAATCAACGGAGGTTGACGCACCGCCAGATATCATTGATCTTGACGAAGACGATGATATTATTGATGATGAAGATGCCCTTCCTCATGATTTAGCAGATTCTGATGATGAAGACCTCGTCAATGTTGAGGATGATGATGGTGTAGAAGTTGTTTATTCTAGTGAAGAAGAAGATTGATCTTGAGTTGTAACTTGCAAAAGACACTTATATATTTCAATGAATGAATGAAATTGTTGTGGATTGTTTAAATGTGTATATTTATTTGGATATGTATGTATTTGGATGTGTGCATGCTTTAATTATTTTGTTCATGAATTTCTATATGTTATCCTAATTGTACTTGTACAGATGTCAGCGGATGTTGCACGGGGCCACGGCGGTGACGGTGGCGGTGATGATCGTCCCCCTTCACACCATATACCTACCGGTTGCGGGGGTTGCTTCGCTAACCGAGGTAAGAATTTCTGGATTATTGTAATACAAGCCTAAATTTGATACATTGAATTTGCTTGCCTTGAATTTTTATGACTTTATCACTCACTTGATTTTGCAGGCAAAGGCACCCGTAAACCCAATTTGGGTGGAAGGAAAGTGGGTCGGCTGCATACCCGCCAGGAGACTCGAAACCTCGGGTTAAAGAAGATCACCGATGACAAAGGCCCCGTCCCGATCCTGTTTGAGTGGGATGACAAAAAGACCATGATGCCTCTCGGTGAGCATGCATCTCATTGGTCTAACTACCTTGGCGAGCTTATTAGGGAGATGCCTTTGTACTACCCTTCTTGGCAGAAGGTCCCGGCGGAGCGGAAGGCGGCGATCGTGACAAAGATTGGGGTCAGTTATTTCATTATCCTTTTATGTTTATTTCATTACCGTGTTCATTTATTTAATTGCGTATATTTATCTAAATTCATTTATTTATTTTTATATATAAATAAATAAACGAATTTAGATAAATATATAAATTATATCTCTAACTCTGTCTTTGTTTTGTTGTATATGATTGCAGACGCAATTTGACTTGAAGCCTCACATGCAATCCCAACGCTGGGCAAATATCAATGCGGGCATCCAACAACATCTCCAAAATTTGTACAATACCAACAAGGCTTCCCTCAAGGCAGCGCATTGGGTTATAAACCCCGTGACCGGGACTTATGATGTGGAGAGGATCAGGGAGAGACGTCCCGAGAGCATTACCCCGGCAGATTAGGATGCCCATATCGCGTTTTGGAATGATCCCAGGAACCAAGCCCGAGCCGTTCAAAATCGCCAAAACCAGGCAAAGAGCACGGTTGTATGCCGGCAGGGATCACGGTCACTTGCTCGCCTTCGAGATGAGATGGTAATAAACATTATAATTATTTTACATACATATATGCATATATATCTAATTATACGCTTTGGTGTGTTGTGATTTGTCGTTTTTAATTTGTTTCATCTAATATACGTATGTATGTACATATGGAGAGCTCAGAGACTCGATAGTACCCGTCGCTGATCGACACCTTCTCCGTGACACACACTGTTAACGGGGTATTCATACGGGATGAGGACCGAGCTATATATGTAAGTTTTGTTTCAAAACACGCACTTTAATGATTTGTCGAGAAATAATGTAGCAACCCGACTAATATATTAACTATCTTGTGTTTTTGTCACTACATAGGAGGAGATGTTGAGGCTGCGGGCTATAGGCTCCAACACCGAGTCGGGTGTGCCCTACACTGATGAAGAGATCAATGCCCTGGCTCGAAAGGGCAAGCCGCGGGGGCATCTTCCCGGTGTTGGTAGGGTATTGCCGGGACGGGCTAGAGATGTCCTCATTCCGCCCCCTCCGCCCCTGCCTCAATGCACGCACAACTCCGACGATGTCGAAAAGCTCAAAAAGAAGAACAAGTACCTAACCAAACAGGTGAACTTGATGATGAAGCTTTTTAGAAGTGATGACAAGTTTTCACAGATGCTTAACCAGTATGAGTCTACACTGTAGTTCGCAGAGGGTAGTGGCGGGTGCGGGATGATGAGATGGCCGCGATGAGGACGGCGGCCGAGGATGAGGAGGACGAGGAGCGCCTGACGATATTGAGATGTTATTTTTGGGTTAGTATTGCTATTTTGTATCTTTACGTTGATTCTTGGCAACCCTTATGTAAAACATTTGATTCACTCATATCTAGTTGATTATTGACTTGTTCTTGAGGATAATGCAAGGTTCTTTTTATATTTTTTTGACTAAGTAGCCCCGTTTTGTAGACTATATTGTGTTTATTAGGATTTTGGACGATTTAGCTTTATTAGATCAAATGCGTTGATCCGTTATATTGTATTGTGTTTTGGTACAAGTTGTGATGTATTTGGATAGAGTCTATATTGTGTTTATACAGGTTTGATGTTTGCTAGATTTTTTCAGGAAAAATTCCGAAAAAAATCTGGATTGCAGACCTATCCCCCGGGAAAGTCAAAACAAAAAAAAAATTAAAAAGTAATCCCAGGCGACATGTCGCCCGGGAAAAGTGATATTAAAAATGAATTATTAATCCCGGGCGACATGTCGCCCGGGTTAACTTCCACTAAACGACAAACAACGTAACTTGTTGTTGACAAGTCAACGTATTTGAATATTTTCCCGGGCGACTAGTCACCCGTGATAAGTAGAAATTAATTAACTAATCAATCTTAAGATTTAATTATTTGTTTTATTAAACCATTTTCCCGGGCGACATGTCGCCCGGGATACTTATCCACCGTGGCACATATTAGTTTGACTGAAAACCTGTGGGCCCCACCAAGTCGCTCGGGAAAGTCGCCCGGGAAAGAATCCCTGGCGAGCTTTCCCCTTCAACTTATCCTGAGCGACAAGTCGCCCGGGATAAGTATCCCCAGCGACATGTCGCCCGGGAAGGCTTGAAAATGTCGCTGGGGATTGGGTGAAATGTTGTAGTGATATTGTGTATATATTTTTGTAAATTTTGTATTTATTTTTCTATATTTATTTATATTCGTTTAGTGTCTTAATAAACAAACATAAACAACTTTATTTTTTAATAAACGAACATGAACAAGAAAATTTGTTTGTTTAAATCGTGTTTGTTTAATTGTCCGGTTAAAACGAACATAAAAAAAGCTCCGTCCGTATACATTTAGTTCGTTTACAGCCTTATTTAAATATTCAAAGTTTATATATTTTTTAATAACATAGAGCTTAGGGTTCACCACCCACGTTATCTTTTACCATGTGCACCTATAAAGACATTTCGTTCTTTGTTGTTTCATCATTCGTCTTTATTCTTTGGCAATTAAAGACTTTGTATCCATCGACTAATTGTCGAATGGAATTTCTTGCTACGTGTTAACAGTATATATCATTTTAAATTCTAATAACATGGGATTTGTTGAAAGAAGAGATAGTGGTGATCATAAAGATGAAAACAGCGAAAAATCGGTTGCTGGTTCAGAAGTTGAAGATTCAGGTGTGGTGGCAATGATTAATAGGAACATGAGTGAGAGTTCGGTATCAATCGCCGAAGATGATGATGATGAAGATGTTCATGGGAAGTTAGAAATCGGCCCTCGTAAAACCCTTAAAGAACAGTATGAAGCTGACAAGGTTAATTAATGTATTTCCCTTTTGTTTCATTACATATTTTATGAACAAACTTAAGATGGACTAAGAAACCTGTTCTAGTAGAGCAATCAATGTTTTCCAGCCTAAACTTGGTTTCTTCACTGTTAATGTCTAGGATGATGAGAGCCTTATGAGATGGAAGGAACAACTTCTTGGAGCTGTGGATGTTAATGCTGTGGCTGGTATTATTTCTGAATAAGCTTTTAATATTAATGCTTCAGTTTGCAATTTTGCATATGTAACGAAACATTAGACTAGTTACATTTGTCAACTGCTCTCATGTTAGTTTTATTGCAGAAACTTTAGATCCAGAAGTCAAAATTTTGAGCCTTGCCATCGTGTCTCCTGGCAGACAGGATTTGGTTCTTCCAATACCAGATACAGGAAAAATCAAAGGAACGTGGTTTACACTGAAAGAAGGTAGTCGTTACACTATCCGATTCACATTTCAAATTCGTAACAACATTGTATCTGGTCTTAAGTATACCAACACCGTCTGGAAAACCGGTCTCAAAGGTATGATCCATTTCATTAAACATACATGTCTCTATCATTATCTACCCATGAACGTACAGTTGGATGACGAAAAATTTACAGTTGACAGAACCAAAGAAATGATTGGCACTTTCAGTCCTCAACACGAGCTTTATACACATGAAATTCCCGAAGATACCACCCCTTCTGGCATGCTTGCTAGAGGATCATATTCAGCAAAAACTAAGGTACTGATATAACTGACAAGCTGCAGTTTTCTCACAAAACTTAGACATCTTGTAATTTTCAAAGTCTTTGTAACAAATCCCGTTTCGTGTTGTTTCAATCTGTTACAGTTTCTTGATGACGATGGGAAACGTTACCTGGAATTGAACTACACTTTTGATATCCGGAAAGATTGGCAATCACCATGAAGCCTTCAAATCCCAGATATTATATTTTCCTAGATCATGAGCATGAGCTTACAAAACTCAGTTTTCCGTTTCTGAATGTTTCTAATCATCATGAAAATTAAAGAATATAATTTAAACAGCAATGTGATTGTTATGTTATAGTTTTATTGAATTGAATCATTGTACGATTTTATTACAGAGATTAATTGATTTGTCGTAAATTTCAAAAAGATATTTCTTGTTTTGATTGGTGTCCTACTCAATGTTTTGAATGGTGTCCTACTCTTTAGTAGGTCGATTTATTTTTATGTCAATTACCGCTTTGACAAATAGTCTTTGTCATCGTTACATCACTCAAGAGCATTAGATATCACTAGTTGGATACCCGCGCATAGCAGCGGTGATAATTTTTTTTTTGACCTAACTCTCCCCGCAATTCTCTACCCGCTAAGTGAATTCGTTTCACAACACTTCGAATGTATACGTGTTGTCCGTTGTATGTGTTTGTTTGGGTTTCCCGTAGCTTTCCCGCAACACCATATTAACATCACCATACTCGCATTTAAAAGACTCTCACAGTCTCTTACCAATTAAACACTCTCTTCAAATGAATTAAAGTTAAAGTTGTAAAAAATTTAAATCAAAATAAAATAAACCCACTAAAAATGTAAAAATCTAAAAATTTATAAAAATATATCAAAATGGATGTTGAATTATAGAGAACGAAATTTTAAAAAATATGGTGAAATTATATCATAAAAAAAATTAATAGATAAAAAGATATTTCAATTTAAAAATAAGGGTGATTTTTTAATTAAGAGGTGACACATGTCACTCTATGATGTATTCCTTTAAAATGAAATGGATGGTCAAGATTGCACCTTCTTATCTTAATTTTTAATGGACCCTACAACTTAAATGCTTTATATAATAGTATAGAAGGGTGATTTTTTAATTAAGAGGTGACACATGTCACTCTATGATGTATTCCTTTAAAATGAAATGGATGGTCAAGATTGCACCTGCTTATCTTAATTTTTTATGGACCCCACAACTTAAATGCTTTATATAATAAGTATAGATACATCTCCTCATTTGAGCCTCACAGGCTGCCACATCAGCATCTCACTCACACTCAAAATACCTCACTCATAAAACACCCATATCTCCTCATTTGGGCATCACCACTCACAATTTTATTTTATTTTTTCATTTTTTTCACACAAACATAATTCATTTCATTGAATTTAAAAATACAAAATACAATACAATAAACATAAAACATTACGAAATTTAAAAACTATTGCGAAAATTAAAAAAATACATCAAATTATAAATAAACTAATCTTCCTGTTGATGTTGTTGCCAAAGATGCTCAATGACATTACGTTGAAGCTTTGCGTGTGTTTGTTTATCACGTAGTTCTTTGGATTTTGTTCGTTGCACTTCACATCGCTCGACCCATGTCCTTAATATATTTGATTGCGGACAAATATAATTTTGCTGGTCATACTCGGTTAACGCAAACTTTTGATCTTTTAAAATCATGTTATGCAATATAATGCAAGTGTACATGACTCTGCGTAGCTTGTTGATAGACCAAGCACGCGCCGGTTGACATATAATATGCCAACGTCCTTGAAGGACCCCAAAAGCTCTTTCAATGTCTTTTCGAGCACTTTCTTGTTTCCGTTTAAATAATGCATTCTTCTCTGAATTTGCACCAGTAAATGATTTAACAAAAGATGACCATTGTGGGTAAATGCCGTCGGCTAAATAATACCATTTTTCGAATGCAACCCCGATACATTCAAACGGAGCCACGGGGGCGATGTCATCAAGAAGGTCGTCAAATAACGGAGAATTATTCAAAACGGTTAAATCGTTATTTGCACCCGCTACACCAAAAAATGCATGCCAAATCCATAAATCATATGAAGCAACGGCCTCAAGCATTATAGTTGGGTACTTTTTACCACCTCTAGCAAATTGCCCATGCAATAATTTTGGGAAATTTTTCCATTCCCAGTGCATACAATCAATGCTTCCAAGCATTCCCGGAAAACTATGAATATTATTGTGTGCGGTTTATAACTTTTGAATGTCATTGAAGTCAGGTTTTTATAAATACTCGGGCATAAAGAGTTGGATAACGCACATAGTAAAAAAATCTAGACAATCGCGTGCGCAATGGTCACCCATTTTTAAATACTCATCTAAGGCATCAGGTATTAAGCCGTATGCCAATTGGCGTATGGCGGACGTGCATTTCATAATAACACTAAAACCTGGTAGACCCGTAGCATCGGGTCGGACTCTAAAGAAATCAAAATGCGGAGGAAGAGGATGGTGAGTTTGAATGTAATTTTCAATACCTGAGACTATTTCTAAAAATAGTTTACGGCTCATACGATACCGTTTTCGAAAATAATACAACGGATATTTTGATTTGGACCAAAATAGTCTGCCATCAAACGTTCTTCAGCATCTAAACGTTGCCGGTAGATATAGTTTCAGTGGCTCACCCGTTCTGCTGCTTCTTCTTGTTCTTGTTCTTGCTCTGACTGAACTTGTTGCATAATCATCTCAAGATCATCGATATCATCAAGATCGGACAAATCACCACCACTTGAATCACTCATGTTTATTGGTTTTAAGATGGAGTGTTTTGAAAGAGTAGTGTAAAATTTGATAAAATGAGGTAGTATTTATAGTGTAAAAGTGGGTATAAATTAATTTTTTTTAATATAAAATCAAACAGTTATAATTTTTGAAACAAACCAATGGCTAATTACCCTTTGTCTTATTCGACTTGTCTGCACGACAAGATACCAAGAAAATTAAAGTGGCATGGAAGGTTAGTGTGGTGGCGAGTGGGGGCGAGCTGCCACGTAGGAAGTGGCGAACCCCCACCGCCACCATACCGTTTGCTCTTAACCCACCACCAAGCACGTGCTACAGTCACCATCAAACCCACCATAAAATTTATGTTGTAATAAATTTTATTAAAACTAAATTAAACTTTATTCATAATTACAAAGCATTATATGTTGAGTTATGGAGGCGAATAGAACCCTGGAGACTGATGTAGGCTCTAAACAGAGGCTCCGAAAGCTAGGCTCCGAAGGGAGGCTCCAGTAGGCGGTCAGAGGCTCCCTCCCCGCTAGGCAGAAACTAGAAGAAGAGCTCGACCTATATGTAGTTAGTGCGGGTTTTTAGTTGTAATCTTGAGGAGCAAGTTACGATTAGGGTTTCCTCCTCTATAAATACCTCTCATATGTAATTGTAAACCCTGTGTGCCAATACGTGTGTGTATGTATTAGGGTTAATACCCTGTGCAGGTTTCAAGGAGCCCGAGCAGTTTAGCTCGGAACCTAATAATATTCTTTCTCGTTCAAGAGTGGACTGACCACGATTACCAAGATCGTAAGAACCACTATAAATTCATGTGTCGTATTGTTCTTATGTTTCTTATGATCTTGTAGCTTATGATTATGCTCTGTTTATTATACGGTGGTTACACAGGGTGCTCGTGTTTCTAAGACAATGTATACTTACATGGTTGTCTTGTTTAAGGTCACATTCCTTACAAGTGGTAACACAATCAGAGGTTATCGGAGCTTGTGTAGGGGTTGTGATGGGATCGGTTTTTCTCAACATTACATGTAATTAAAAACATTAATTAAATTTTTTGAAAAACCTAAACTAATAGTCTAAATTATACTTCTCCTTGATCTGCAACACATTTTTGAGTTAGATTCCACTCAAGTTATCAACGGAGCTCATATCAATTCTTCTTCTTGTCATTGTTTTTGTTGTTGGAAAATGACCATTTGTTGTTGTAGTTTCAACTTCTTTTCTTCCATTTCTATTTCTGCCTCTTGATCTCCAAAAGGTGTTGCGGTCTATTTTCTTCATTGTCATAAACAACAATGTTTGACTTGTAAATTCGTTGACCAACAACCTAGCTAAGGCTTCACCAATGCCCACTACTGATTATGCCGACAGAATGGATGACGTTGACGCTTTTTTCTTCGATTTGACCCTTTCTATTGGTCGAACTTCATGTACCTTCTCTTCCTCCTTGTCTACAGCCGTTTGATTGAGATTAAAATCACCCTCTGCTGACTTCAATGAGTCGAATGAAGTAGACCCTAATGACTTAAATCTCTTAAAAGCTTGTTGTTTTGATTTGTCACATCTTACATCCTTCTATTTTTTAGACTCATTTAAAATTCTTTATGCATGAAGAATTGTAAAAGGTACTTCATACTCAGCACGATATTCATCAAGTGCTTGTTGGATGTAATCCTCATCATTGGCTCCACTCTACACCATTCGAACCACTTTAGCGTACATTCCACAAAAATGAGTCACTTTAGACGCAAATCCTTCCATTTCTTATTTAATGAATCGTAGATTCAAACACCCGATATCTTCATTTCTTTCTCAACGTAACCTAAAACCTCCACCCAAAACCCATTTGATTTCTTTGTATTACCTTTACGATTATCCTCGGATGTATGGACCACAGCTTTGTACAATGCAATTTCTTCTGGAACGGTCCAAGGAGTGTTACGATGGTCATCCTTGTCATATTTAGACGTCTTTTTTGCATCTTTTTAACGGCTTCTTCTTAGGGCCGGGACTTCTTTGATGGGAGACTCATCATCAACGGTATTAGACATAGACAGAGAAAATTAAGGTTCATACATTGGCACATCATCAACATTAAATGGATGAATGGGGAAAGTAGGTGAAGGCGATGATGAAGAATTGCAAAACATTTGTAGTGATGACGGATCGTACATTTGTGGTTGGTACATTTATGTTTGATACATTTTTTGTTGTGGAAGTATGAATGGTGAGTTTTGGTATTGTAGGTTTTTGTGTTCCGCAAACTAATGATGCGGCTCGAAATTTTACCGGTGGTGACTGACCGAGACGAAAATTTAAATTGGGTGTTTGGACGTTTGGTTGTCGACGTTGTTTGAGGGTTTTATTTCTATGAGTGTTTTGAGACTTTTTGTATATAATATAATAGAATGAGAGTAAATATAGAGATATAATGAGAAGTTGTGTATAAAAATGATGGGGTATGTGGGTAATTATAGGTAACTAAAGGGTAAATTAGAAATTTCGTCCCTATGGTTTTTGATTTTTGCACTCCCAGACTCTCCCAAACTTTAATTACAAAATATGCTATTGATGTTCACATTTTCATACACTCCCCATCCTTTAGACTAATACCTGTTAATGGCCCTTATATGCGTTTCACGTGAGATATTTCAGTCATTACACTATGTTAAACAGTTCCCACTAGAACCACTGGGATGTCGCTTCCCAAGAAATCTTGATTTACAAGGATGAAATTCGCAATCAAACTTTGAGTTATATATTTTCTACCATAGATTATATTTAAACACATTACAGACACCGATCAAAATATACACACTTAAGAATACAACATCCAAAACATGGTCATTTGCGGATGTGGTTAAGAATCAAGAACCACTCTAGAACACTAATCCGGGGGTCGGAGAGACTCATTAAAGAGGATAGTCATGTTAGTAAGAGAGTAGATAGAGAAAGTGAAAAATTAATAAATAAGAAAGAAAAGTGTAATGTTACAATGAGTATCACCCCTCTATGGAAATATGGAGGGGTATATATAGCCCACACGAACCTTATCTTTACATAAATGCCTATACTAGTCCATGCGTGTGTGGCTATAGTAAACTAACGTAATTCGGTAAATGTCGTCACATATCTGGAATTCTAAAAATCTTCCCCTATGGTGTAATACCCCCAAATGGGTCGCAGCGGAAATATGTCCGGGAGTGTTACTTCATGAATATATTGCACAAGATACAAGAGAACGACCTCTAAATGAGACGTTTGAAAAGCACCCTCGTTGATTTGATTGAAATAAATAAGTTACAACATGTGTCCCAATAGTTTGCATCAAAATGAAAGACCTAAAATGGTACAATGAGGAATGATAGTTTGCATGTATATATAAATTCATAAATGTAATCTTGTAAAAAATTTACTCCAATGGACATCAAGTGAGTCAAGCATCTTATTCACCTGAGATAAAACATGCTTAAAAGGGTCAACATAAAATTGATAAGTTCATAGGTTTATGTAAGTATAAATGTTGGACAGCAAGTTTTCAAGTGTGTAATAATGTAACACATACAAAATCACAAAATGTAATTACGACTGCACTAAGCTCATGACACTGAAGCTACGACCTATATGTGTGCAATTAATTGAACCCGTGTAGATGTCAACCCGTAACATCTGAATCCGACATGGTATACGTCCGTTTGACAAGTAAGTATGACTTACCCGGACGGGGATGTCAATCCCAAATAGATCTATTTATAACACACGCGCTTACACAAAGTAATTTACAATTCATGATAGTGGGCATAGTGGGTTATCGCTACTTAGGCACGCTACGTAATCACTGTAAGAATTGAAAAGTATGGTACTTGCATCCTATTGTAAAAAATTGCATGCATCTCACCCCGGGATTTGTAAAATAATTGTAAACAAGTTAAAGCGGGGCTATAAACTCACCTCAAGTAATGGTACGTATGTATGAATGATCAACAATAAGAGTCGGCACAAATAGCCGGGATGCAACCTAAATAAATATAAGTCGTATAAGAAATATGTACTTGAAAATAAATACAACAATGCAAATTATAAAGTTAAGTTTAATAAATCAAAATAGCGTTTATGTTAAGTTTACTGCTTTTTTTTTGCAACGACTATATATATATATATATAGTTTAGTTAATTCATAAATTAATATTTATAAGGTTTTAAACCGTGTATAAATATTATATAAGTGATGCTAAAATATTCTTAACGTTTTTTAAGTTCAAGCGGACCAAAAATGTCCAAAAATATAATTTTTACTATTCATGTCAGGAAAATAGTGCAGACATTTTATAAAAAAAGTTACCAAGTTTTAAGGACGGTTTACTCACTTTAAAAGTATTTCTAGGCTTAAAAACTCGCCTACTTATAACAAAACATCATTCCGGACAACGTTATAGTTTAATACTTAAGCCGGTTCAGACCCGAAGGCCTTCAAAAATACCTTTTTAAATCTGATCAGTATGTATATAAAGTTGTAAGTGCAATTTTTATATTTATAGTTACCGGTATCTCGTAAAATCAATATCTAGTTCTCTATATTCACAGAATCGTAATTAAACGTACTAACATATTTTTAAGTTTCTAAACTGCCTAGAAGTCCGTGCCAAGACCTTAAGGGTCAGCTGTTTACACTATATATATATATATATATATATACACACACACACACACACACACACACATGTGTGTTTTTTGTTTTTGATTTTTGCCATGATTTAATTACTATAAGTCCTCTAATTAGTCCATTACAACATCATTCATATAATTATAGTCCACTAATTTATGTCCGTTTATTGTACTTCCATTTCATAAATAAAATGCCAAGAACATATAATAAACCATAACTTTATATAAACTAATTTATAATAATAATAAATTTACAACTAGTTATATAAATTATCCAACACATGTACTATATCAAAATGAGTATTTTCTATAGATCTAACATATTTGTAACATAGTTTTACCATGAGTATGTATGCTTGATTATGTATAATCCTTGTTTTCTTTGTAAAATTTATAAAATAAACTAGATGGTGATTTAACAAGATAATAAATATGCATACATGTAAGAAATAAATATGAAAGTATAGAGATTTTTGTGTGGACCTTGAGTGAACAAAAAGATAAGATGAACACTATCTAAACCTATGCAAACCCTTATGTTTGTTACTAACCCTAAACCCAATACTTGTAAACTTATGTGGAAAATCAAAACTATTTTTGTTCTTGCTTGTGTTTTTGGAGCCGGACAAGAAGGAGAGAAACAAAAGAGTGTGTGTGAAAGTTTACTTGTGTATGAATGAATTATTGTTCGCTTATAAAAGAAAAGGAGGTAAGGCTTAAATGATAAAATAAGCACTAGTATGACAATGTAGGTGTGATTTATCAAAGCATGCACATGGGTTGTTGGTCTTGTGTTCTTGTTGTGAGGTAGTAAGCAAAAAGGGGGCAAGGTATGACAATTTTGAGGGGACTTCTAAGAACTTTGAAAAAAGACTCTAAACTAACACATGGTAATTATCTATACAACTTAGTGTATTTTATGTATGTATATATACATATAACCGGACATAGGGTGGTATTGGTGTAGAAATGATAAAAATTATGGGTATTGGGTATAATTGTGGGTATTTGGTTGAGTGTAGAAAGGTAGAATGAATAGAAAGTTATTGGTGTTTCCATGCATGCATAAATGCAAATTATTGTGAAACGTAAACGTTTTACGCAACGTATAAAAATATAATATGAAAAGTTATAAATTATCTTCGTAAAAATAATATAACACTTGTTTGATGTCGGTTCACGTTGATTGTTGATTTTTAGTTTATGCGATTTAACTAAACGGTTAAAATTAAAAGTAAATGCGTAAAAGTTTAAATAAATAATTGAGAGTTTATTGTCGTAAATGACCTAAAAATACGGATTGTTACGGTCTTCCTCCGTTAAAAGAGCTTTGTCCCCAAAGCTCAAGTCGTGGCATTTGACGAAGGTACGAGTTTTACGAAGAGATGCAGATACTTCTTTTGAAACGGATCCTCATGTTTCCATGTGTATTATCGAACTTTGATAATAGGGATACGACTTTGCTTCAACCGCTTGACCTCTCGGTCCATAATTTCCACGAGTTCTTCAACAAAATGTAACTTGTCATCGATATGGATCTCGTCTAATGGAACTACAAGCGATTCGTCAAACAAGCACTTCTTTAAATTAGACACGTGAAACATGCTATGAACCCTGCTCAATTGTTGAGGAAGTTCGAGTCTATAAGTAACGGTTCCTACCTTTGCTAACACCTTGAAAGATCCAATAAACCTTGGGTTCAGCTTCCCCTGTTTGCCAAAATGGATAACTCCTTTTCCAAGGTGAAACCTTCAACATGACTTTGTCACTAACCTGGAATTCTAGAGGTTTACGCCTCACATCAGTGTAACTCTTCTGACGATCACGCGCGGCTTGAATTCTGCTTTTAATTTGTACGACCTTCTTGGTAGTTTCATGAATGATTTGTGGGTCAGTGAGCCGAACATCTCTGACTTCGACCCATCAAACAGGTGATCGACACTTGTGACCATAGAGTGTATCAAATGGTGCGGCTTTGATGCTAGTATGATAACTGTTGTTATAGGAGAACTCAACTGGCAGTAAGTGCTTATCCCAACCATTCCTAAAATCTATCACGCAAGCACGTAACATATCTTCAAGGGTTTGGATGGGTCTCTCGCTTTGTCTATCAGTCTGCGGATGGTAAGCAGTACTCGTATCTAAACGAGTACTCAAAGCCTTCTATAGTGACTGCCAGAACTACGATGTAAATCTGCTATCATGGTCAGAGATGACGTAGACTGGCACTGCATGCCTTGAGACCACTTCTTTTAAGTAGTCTCGTCAATCTCTCCATCTTATCAGTTTCTTTCATTGGTAGGAAGTGAGCAGACTTGGTAAGACGATCAAAGATTACCCAAATGGTATCATAACCACTTGACGTCTTAGGGAGCTTTGTGATAAAATTCATAGTGATTTTCTCCTATTTCCCTTAAGGTATCTCAGGTTGTACCAACAAACCAGATGGTTTTTGGTGTTCAGCTTTGACCTTCGAGCATGTCAAACAATTGCAAACGTAGGTGGCAATATCTGCTTTCATGTTGGGCAATCAATATAATTTTTTCAAGTCATGGTACATCTTGTTAGATCCAGGGTGGATAGAATGCTTAGACTTATGCGACTCGTGCACAATCGAGTCCCTTAATCCTCCAAGACGTGGTAACCAACTTCACTTCTTAATGTAGAGTGTCCCATCAAAACGAGTCTTAAAATCCTTGTTCATGCCGCGAAGATTTTTGTTCTTAACATTTTCTGTCTTTATTTCTTCAGCTAGGGCGTTTAAGATTTATGACGGGAAGATTCAAACCAATAGTCATAACTAAGGCTCGAACTCGTAATGGCTTAATCCGTTCTTTTCGGCACAAAGCATCTGTTATGATATTTACCCTCTCCAGGGTGATAACGAATCTATACCTATGATGGTGTCACAACTACTAAGTGTTATGGTATTAAATCGGCGTTGAATGGGTGATCTAGTATATACCTTGACGACGAACAAACTTGTTGGAGGATTGTCCTAGGGTGATTAGTGGTGCATCTCGACTTTTTGACATAGGAGTTGGTGTAAGATGATGCCAACTCTATGTGTTATGGTGGTGTAAAGGTCTACTTAGTCACTATGATTACTGATTTGATTTCTCATGACAGACATGTTTTATGGATACGCACACAAAATTTTGCTTTTCGGATATATAAGTAGAAAATTGATTTTTTTCAAAAGTTTTAAGGTGACTACTACCAGCATGGCATGGTCCTTCCTGAATCATACATAGGTGATCATGCCATGTATAATTGAGGGCTAACGATGCAATGCTCATTTTCGTCAAATTAACGTTATGTATATAGTAGGAAAATGGTTTTATAGTGTGACACAAGATGGAAACAAGGTAGTTTATAGGATGACAACCAAATAGTTTTCAAGATAACTTTAAGATGGTTTATTAGACGATAGTTAAATGGTTCGTGGGGTGATTGTAAAATAATTCATGTAATGCAAACAAAGTAGTTTCATAAAAACAAAATGATTTATAACGTGGTAGTAACGTGCTTTTTGAGTTGATTGCAAAATAGTACATAAGATATCAAGAAGATAGTTCATAAGATGGTGGAAAGAAAGTTGTAAAAATGATAGTAACTTTGTTTATAAAATAATGACGAAATAACTTTTAGTTTACAAAACAATAGTTGAATAGTTTATAAGTGATGGTAAATTTGTTTATAAAGTACTAATGAAATAGTTTATAAGTGTTTAGCAAAAGTTTCATAAGGTGATGGTAGACAATTTTTCATGGTAATAACAAAATAGGTTATTAGGTAGTAGTAAAATGGTTTATGTAATGGTAAGAACATAGTTTATAAGGTGGTATTTCACTAGATGATAGTAAAATAATTTATTACAACAATAAAATAGTTTTCAAAGTGGTAGTAAAACAATTTATAAAATGAGGGTTTATTACTCGATAGTAAGATAATTTATTAAAGATAGTAAGACAGTTTATTAACGATAGTGGGAATAGTTTATAAAGCGATTGTGGAATAGTTTATAAGATGTTAGTTTATTTGACGATTGTAAGATGATCTATTATACTATAAGATCCAGTTTTTTCATTAAATGTGCAGGTGTATTGATGTATTGAATTGATGAAGGAAGACTTTTAAGTTACCAAAAGGGTGAAAGGCTTCCTGCGAATTGATTAGCTGTATTTATGGGGCGGTTTTGGTTTACAGTAAACAAACCAATAGGTTGTAAACACACCAAGAGGTTTATCAATTACAAACACAAAGAGGTTTATCAGTTACAACACCAAGAGGTTTATCAGTTATTGATGGAGTCACAACCGTTGGCCATCCAAAGAGTTCCAAACAAACCAAGATCTAGGTTTGCGTTTAGGCTTAGTGTTTTGATTAAAGTTTATTACTTTTGTTGGTTTCATTGTTATAACAGAATTTAGCTTTGATTTCTACTGTTACCACCGCAACGGAGCCGAGACCAAAGCTTTTAAGGACCATTTGAGGTGAGTTTCAACTTAAATCACCAAGTTTTTAGGCCTTTTCTTTAATTGGGTTTTTTAATTGTTGTCAGGGTTTTGATAAATTGTTAAAAAGATGAGATTTTGAAGATTATGATTATCGAGTTTGTTGTTTTGATGCTTTTGGTAAAGTTAATGAATTTATAGCGACCCTAATATGCGTGAATTATTGAGGGGCTAAGAACCCTTAAAAAAAGCTCGAGAATTTTGAGATGGAAGTTTGAGATTTTATCAAGTTCTTCGAAGAATACATCAACAAGTTAGTTTATATATGACAGTGTAACTACGTTAGAGTAAGAATTTGACGAGCCATGAAGGTATGTATCCTGATCCACCTATTTCAGAGACATGCTGAAGGGGCTGTTGGAAATAACTTGAGAATCTTCCAAATGATATTGGAGTATATAAAAGCGTTGTCGATGAGCATGATCATTTTTGGTTGATAATTTCACAACATAACCTTTATTATAAATTTCTGAAACAATTCTAGACTTATAGACAAATGGTATGAAGTTAGTACCTTTAGCATAACCTACTTTTAGTGTCTTAATAGCAAACTGTTTTGCAGGCCGGACACAAAACAGACTCTTTCTTAGTCTCATGTATAGGTTATGTCCTTAATTTGGTTTGTGGATCAAAAATATTTTTCACAGACATGTTGGCGATTAGTACATAAGTCATTGTAACAGGCTGTGTTTTATGCTTATGGCCAATCAAAGCTTGCTCCTACATTGTACACCGATACGCTAACAAAACGGTTACATGTAATCTCAATGAAATATCTAACATGGTTCTTTATACATAATAAAGACTTTTAGCCTATTTGTTTAACTTTTATTTTCCACCTGTTTTGCAGTAGTGGATCAACTTGGTGCTATATTTGGTGAGCCGGGTTTACCGATCATTCTGTGTTGCAGCACATTCAAACCAGGTTCAGGTTCAGGACTTCAATTTAGTTTCTTATTTAAACTGCGCTTTAAAAATATATATTGAGAGCATAGATTAACCCCTTGAGCCATAATATGCCTTAGGAAAAACAACCAAGGTGTAGACCATTTTGAAAGTTCACTCTTACAGAAGGTTTCAAATTGACAGCTTGCAAAATTGGAAAACAGGTCATGCAATTTTTTTTCTTCTTTCGCATGGGTCAAAATATCACTATTTCACTTTAGACCCACACCATTCGAAAGTGGTTAAAATGGCCTTATGCCAAACAATACTTAATATTTACATATATCACGAGCTCTAGACTACACCTTGAAAAAATTTGAGAAACCAATTTTTAGATATCTGCTTTTTTTCAAGAAAAATACTAATCATAATGAGCACACCCTTTATAGTTGAAAAAGAACTCAAGAATCTTTTGTTACGTATTCATGTCACATTTTCTTTTTAGAAGCAATGCCAAAGAAATAAAATAAACGCAACCTCATCAAACTCAAGTGATTGACTTAGGTTCATACTTTCTTACGTTTTGGCCTATACCATTTTTTAAATTTTCAAACATTTTGCGTTATTATTAAAGAATCAGACGCTAACACATGAATTAAGTGTTTTTCTCATATTCGTCCTCATATTGACCTTTAATTTGTAACAAAGATCTTCTTAGGTTAGTCTTTATCAGTTGGTCATCCGTTTGAATCAATGTAATCAGAAAAAGAGTAATATCATATTAAAAATACAAAGACGGGAGTGTTTAGGAGCGCAGGAATTTCAGGCCCGACCTTTATGCACCTCTTCATAAAAGTCACTTTTTGACAGTTTGTATGTTTAATTGCAGGCTGTGTCTATGTAGTTTTGATAATCGAAAGAGGTTTTCTAATGTTTGGTTCTGTTATAAAGTCAGCTGGCAGTGCAATTAAAGCTCAGGTGTTTATTACTGGAAGCTGATTGACAGGCTCTGGTAAGTGTCAATTAGTTTTTACTATTCATGTCATATGAGCGCTCCTTAAATGATCA
>BQNB010086336.1:0-26127 GCA_026074375.1 Tanacetum coccineum | reverse complement strand
AAAATATCAGGGGAGTTTCTTGTTCTAATTCTTTTATCTCCAGTTCTTAACTATTATTTTTATACAACGAGGACATTGTATAATTTTAATGGAGGGTGGGAATTAGAACGCTACTTGTCCTATATTTCACATTAAAATGCTTAAACTATGCTTAAATTTAAAAAAAGTATGAGCATACTTTTGTGAAATTACTAGTTACATAACCTGCACACAAAACCCTTATTAGATATTATGAGGATTCAGCCTTATCTGTTTCCAAATATTTACCCAAAATCCCATAAAATATGAGTTTGTCAGTGATGTTGTAGACTTTAAAACTTGGCTTGGTATATCTATTCAAGACCACAATAATGAGTACTATGGATTTAGATGGGGTAACTTGTTCAAACTTGTGGAAACTAGAAGGGGGGTTGAATAGTTTTTACCGTTTTAAAATTAAAACTTAGATTGTCGACTTATGTGAACTTAAGAGATATACAAAAACAAGTGTATCTGATAGCGATGCAATAAGTAAATAAATAATCTATGAAATATGAACAAGTAAAGATAAGAAAGATCAAACCGATGACTCAATGATTTATAGTGGTTCGGCTACGAAGCTCCTCTTCGCCCTACTCTACTCCCTAAGTACCCAACTTGAGAGTTATCTTCACTCTGTCAACAAGCTCCCTTTAGGCGGAGAAAACCGTACACGTCGCTTACACTTTTTCTGGTACTAAGCTAAATAATACCGAGTTCTACTTCGAGATAGAACCAATCTAACAACAAAAACCTATGTATTTTTATGGCCTAAATTATCTAACCCTATCATAAACACATATGATACACACAAAACACACAACACGAAGATATTACACGATAATGATTATCACAACGTGAGATGACACAACTAAACTATACACATGAAGCTTGACGTCTTCTTGAGTGTTCTTCACTAAAGAGTGGAATGAGTTGATCACTTGTAATGGATTATGTAACAAGTATAATGATAAAAGAATATAAAAGATAAAAGATGTATGTGAAAAATATTTTACAAGAGTTGTTTAAAATGAAAGCTTAAGGTTGGTATTTATAGGCAACCTTTTGAAATTCAAATCTGTCCCAGGGAAATGATTCGTGCGACTCACAGATCTCCCATACCCTGGATCCGTCTCGTGTATTTGGTGGGTCCGTAGGTGGAGATGGGACATCATTTTTCATTTTGTGATTAACCCCAAATCTAAACAAAATATTGTTTTGTACTTATTAAATGTAGTTTAATAGATTCTTCTAGAACAAAATATTTCTTATCATGAATAAAGAAATATTTTCTAGATTTGGAAAGATTGTTTTCACTTATGGTTAATCTTATTTTGTCTTACATGATTAATATAACTTGCTTATAAATAATCATGTGTTAACTTAAATCATTTGATTAGAAAAGGTTTATGCAATTCTTTGATCATTAACTATGTTTAATAATGTCATATTCATACCTTAAGTGATTTGTCGGTGTCATGTAAACTTTCAACTAAATAACTTGTTTACGTAAACTTTTACGTAGTCATGACCTTATATTTTATTAATAAAAATATGATGATCATGTAAAAAAAAATATCGTTTTTTTTTTTGCATCGAAATATTTGTATTAGAACAACTCCCCTTTTTTAGATGACAAACTATAACCCATTGCTTATGTCTAAAAAAGTTACTAAATAAGTATTTAGTGGATGAGTTTGCATTTCTTCTCCCCCTTTTTGTCGAAGCAAAAAAGTGTTTATAGAGGTGGTCCTTATCTGAAAGTCCTTGTTTTTTAAGAAATGCAAATTATAAAAAAATAACGACACGGATTGCAAGTGGCTGCCCCGCTTGGTTATAAACCTTCCTTGCTTGAGGCACCAAGTAATCGAGCTATGGATGCATTGGTACAAAACAAAGTTAGTAGGCAAGCAAATATATATATATATATATATATATATATATATATATATGTATGTGTGTGTGTGTGTGTGTGTGTGTGTGTGTGTGTGTGTGTGTGTGTGTGTGTGTGTGTGACAATCATAAATGCACACATATAGATTTCGCATAATGAACATCCATCATCAACAAAACTAATGAAAATAATGTTAAATCCATTATAAGGGGTAAAACATAAATTTGGCATTAAAGTCATTACATGATAAGCTTAAACTAGAAAATTGAAGAAAACAATTAAAAATCCTAAATCTTGGGATAGAAAACATTTTCCCATATAATCCGAGGGGGTGAGGTGAGATGGATTATTAGGCGGTCTCATGCGGGAAAGTAAGGTGGGTGTGATAGAGAGCCGAGGTGGTGCCGAATGTATGAGAACATGTAGTTGACACGGTTTCAGAGCATTTGGATTTCATGCCTTGTGGTGCTACAACATTGACAAAACATGTTGTGGAGGTGAGGCATGTCATTTGGATGAACAAAATCTAAAATGTTTGGAGGATTGGAAAAATCTTGATTTCCAAGATTTGGTGGTGGATGGTGAATGTTTTCAAGTAGAGGTGCATTGTTGTGGAGGATTGGTGTGTTTTTAATGTTAACAAACAAAGGTTGGGTTGATGGCAATGGTTCAAATCCGGGTGGTAGATTTGGAAAGCCAGAAGGTGTTCGAGAGACACGTGGTGGTGGAGATGGATTAGAAGGGCCCGATGGCCAATTATCCATGGTTTGAACATAGGGATCATTTGGTAACATTAGAGGGGGAGGAAGTTCTTAAGGTTCTAGTTTTATCGAAATGACAAAACGAAGTTTAGGTGGTGGTGCAACGTGAGTTGGTGTCGGAGACTCACATGGTGCTGATGAAGAGGTGTAGTGTTTGCCTTTAGCTAGAGATAGATTTTGATGAGCTGAAGGTGGTATGAAATGGATTTCTTTCAAAGAGAAGGTGAAGGAGTTCCTCTCATTTGGTTGATCCATACTAAGATGTAGAGATTGACATAGTTTGGATATACTGACTAACTCATTCGTGCGATTTTCCCTTTTTGAAGTTTTGTGAATTTGTTTTGGATGAACTATTCAAGTGAGAACTAGTAAGGTTGTATATGAGGAATCTGATGACATCAACATAACTCTATTTTATAGCATCATTTGTCCTAATATATTACACCCCATTTTGTATAGTTATTGCAAGAATTGTTACTTAATCGATTATATTTTGAGGATTGCAGTATTATAGAGTAATTGGATGAAAGATAGCAAAAGGCGCGCAATCTGGAGCTTTAAATTAAAGATATTTTGGAAGATTAATATTCTGAAGACCAATACTCATATCCATAAAGAAATACGGCTATCCAGCTTCACTCACCAAACGACCACAAAGAAATAAAGATCAATACGTCGTATCCAAAGGACTCAATACGCCGTATTCAAGATATGGAACCAACATAATATTCTGGAAGATATCAAACGTGGTCCCTACTCTAAGAAACCCCCAATACGCCATATCCAACTCCTTGGATACGCCGTAACGAACACACTTCCCAGACCCTAAACAAAAACACAACCAAAAATGATTTTTAAGTGTGCTAAAATCATGTTCTCGAATACCTAAGACCAACATAATACTTCAGATTTTCAGAGGAGAAAAAGAGCAGAAAAGGTCGAGCAACATATTCAATTCCATAGGGATACATCGCTAGTAAATTCCATATACTTTTGTAATCGTTTAGTTTTTGGTATCATTCGTTAACTCGGTTAGTTTACCTTGGCTAAATTATTACTCTTGTATTTATTATGACGTTTGAAGGCTAATACCTTCAGGTATTAGCCATTATTATGAAGATCGAATGTTTGGTATTTGTTTAATATCGATTTTCTTGAGTTATCGTTGTATGCTTAGTTTTATGTTTAATCATTTTATACTATGTTACCTCGCTTTTTGTATGCGACCTATCAATCAACTGAATCTGAGTGAAATGGACCAAGGGGATCAGAGTCTGGATATCTCTCTCCCATATAATAATTTATACATTTAGAATAATAGTTACACAAGTATTGTCCTTCTAAGTCTATGTCTAGGATATGCTTCGGGCTTAACTAGTTAATTGGATATTGCCAATGGTTTATTGATTGTGTTGACTAGCAGGTGACCTAGATAATTCAACAAATAACATTCTGATTCCATTGGATAGTTGGACAAGTGGACTACTAGTGTATAGATTGCCATTAAGCGGTAAGTGGGTCAAATCTCTATGAGCTAGGGTTAACCAAGAACACCATTGCTTTACTCCCTAGATAGATTATATCAGGGCAAATAAGGATGCTTTATGCAGATGCTTTAATTGTGACAGAATTATAGTAATTTGAGGTGGATGAGCGGGACAGGGGTTTTGGCCCCGTCTACGGTAATTCTTGTGACTGCCGTTTTTTCTGTTTCCTTTACGCTTATGTTAGTTGTTACTCCTTTGAAATCGGTAAGTTCAAGACCTGATATTATCCGAGACTGATCGTTTAATGAAAGAGTAGAAGCCCCAACAGAAAACACAAAAGAAACTCTACCGGTACCAGTACCGAGATCAAGACCGGATTCAGGATCGGGAACGGACCAAGATCTTTTGTAGAGAAGCTATCGGAGTTTGATTTTAATCTACCAGATGAGATACTAGACTATGAGAAAGTGTCTCAGTTGACTACAATTGAAGAAAATTCCTCTGATCTCGTGAGTCCAGGGATAATATCAGAAAGTGTCGTGACACCCGTTGAAACTGTCATGAAAACAAAAGTCGATGATTCTGTTGAGAAGACATTATGAAAGAAATTAGCATTATGTGAAAGAACACCAGCGGGACATATTTGAAGCATAGGAACAACCAAAAATGGTGTTGGCAATGAACCAATCTCCAACCTCTAACGGGCCCTCCTCGTTCAAAAGTCTTTGAGGGAAAGTAGATGATATTGGGAGTGGCCCGGGAAGTCTTTTGAAGATAGCTGGTTTAGGTCGTGCTGCAAGACGACAATTAGCTACATCACTAGACGATTTTTGGAAACTTCTTTTCTATTTACACGATGAAATGACGCAAGACGCGTGAACAAACAAACTTGATAAATTTCTCGAGATTGAATCAAAACTGAACCCAAACCCAAACCCGAACCTAAAGGCTAACCCTGTAGCAGTGTCGAAACTCACCGTCCCTGAAACAGATTTTAACGGGTATAACCCGTCTTTGTTGTCTAGCTATCAACAATTACTGGATGTCTATGCACTGAACCCGAACCTTAATGTAATGGACCCAGAGAAAAGGTACCATAGTCTAAGACTACCACAGGCTTCAAGTGGATACGTTGATCAGCAGGCTACAATTCACGAGTATCAAATCAAGTCATATATAAATCAAACTAAACAACGAGGTGCTGATTACTTAACTGAGCCGTTATCTCCTAAATCACCATCACTCGTTTCATCAAATATTTCCTCAAATTTCAAAGCTCCGAGTTCCTTAACAAAAACCCAACTAAATGGGATAAGACCCGCAAAGCCATTTGGTTTTCCTGATCCAGTTGTATCTTTGATGTGCTGTCGTTGTATGGTACATTTAAGATGATTCAACTTTTAAATTTATATTTTGCCGACTAAACCAAAAACAACACTTTAACGGGTAGTATACCCGATCGGTAGTAGTTTCGTGGTAAGTAGGGTGTCGAACACTTGAAGCGATGTTAAATCTATAAATTTAATTAATATCTTGGTTATCTAATCTATATTAATTCTATTCTATTCTGAACCTATGTTAAACATATGTCAGTCTAAATCCTAATTCTAGCGGGAAAATAGGGTTTTCAGAGAGACTGGCACGGTTTGGTTGGTGTCTATAATCAATTCAAGGCACTGTTAACCACACAAGCTAATTAACAAAAGATAAAAGAGCGATCGAACCTTATATAAGAAAACTGTATTAACCATTATTAATCTGATTAGAATGTTGGTTTATTTATTTAGTGCAATGATTTCTTCTCTCGAGGTGGCATATCATTCTTAAGACTTAGGCGTTACATCATCCTAAGACCTAGACACAATAATTTTGTCACAATTAAAGCATCCGCATAAAGCATCCTTATTTGCTGATTATAATCTATCTTAGGGATTAAAGCAATGGTGATCTTGTTAAACCCTAGCTCATAGAGACTTTACCCACTTACCGCTTAATGGCAATTTATACACTAGTAGTCCACTTGTCCAACTATCCAATGGAATCAGAACGTTACTTGTTGAATTATCTAGGTCACCTGCTAGTCAACACGATCAATAAACCATTGGCAATATCCAATTAACTAGTTAAGCCCGAAGCGTATCCTAGACACAGACTTAGAAGGACAATATTTGTGTAACTATGATTCTAGATGTATAAATCACTATATGGAGAGCTATCCCGGACTCTAGATCTACTTGGTCCGCTTCACTAGATCCAGTTGAATGATAGGTCGCATACAAAAGCGCGTAAACAAGTATAAATTGATAAACATAAACAAGCACTCAACGATAAATCAAGAAATCGAGATAAACAAATACCAAACATTCAGATCTTCATAATAATGGCTAATACCCGAAGGTATTAGCCTTCAAACGTCATAATAAATACAAGAGTAATTATTTAGCCAAGGTAAACTAACCGAGTTAACGAATGATACCAAAAACTGAACGATTACTAAAGTATATGGAATTACACGTTGTCTTTTATGGAATTGAATACGTTGCTCGACCTCTTCTGCTCTTTTTCTCCTCTGAAAATTGACTTTTATGGTTTAGTTATCAAGAATATGATTTAGCACACTCAAAACTCGTTTTTTGAGTTTTGTATTTATAGGGTCTAGAAGTCGGTTGAAAACGGCGTATCCAAGGAGTTGGATACGGCGTATTGGGGATTTCTTGGAGTAGGGACCACGCTTGATTTCTTCCAGAATATTATATTGATTTCATATCTTGAATACGGCGTATTGAGTCCTCTGGATACGGCGTATTGATCTTTATTCCTGAGTGGTCTTTGGTGAGTGTAGGCACGGATACGCCATATCTTCTTTGATGGATACAGCGTATTGGTCTTCAGAATAGTAATCTTCAAAATATCTTCATTTAAGTTCCAGAATGCGCGGCCTTTTACACCGTTATCACCAATTACTCGTATAAATTACTTTAGCAAATTCTTAAATATAAACAAATAATAATAATTCTTTGCAATAACAGTACAAAATGTGTTAATACGTGGATAAATGATGCAATAAAATAGACGCGATTTGATGTCATCACTCGGAAATCGCATTTTATGCAAATTGTTTTTAAGAATATGTATAACTTTAAAAATAGAGTTTATTAATATAGTTTGGGAAATCATTACATAAAATTTAATTATTGTCGTGCCAATACTGTTGTTGTGACGTTTTTTCGATGTTTGGCTGGATGACTTTCCTGGTAAATAGTTTAAAGTGAACGTACTTGTTTAAAAAGTATAAATCAAGCATAAAGTGAATTATAACCTTAATGAATTTATAAATTAACAACCGTTAGCCAAAGGTAACTGTTTTGTCAAAAACCAGTAATAATAGTCAATAATCAAGAGTTAAATGTACATTTCATGTCTGAAAAATTGAACAAAGGTTACAGCTCTACCCTTAAAAGAATATTGTCCCGAAAATTCATTCAGTACTAAAGCTAAATTGTGTGTGTACTTAGTTTCATCGATCCTCTCTTCCAAAGTAAATTTTGTCCCCGCTTTGAGTTCCCACTAATTTGAAATCAAAATGTATTCTCATCTAATTGACATAACTTTCCTAACAAAGTTTCGTTTGTTCTTTCATAAACATGAAATCAATCTCAAACTGACTTCCTATAAGGGTGATAATAGTTAATCGCCGGCTAGGTTTTACTTAGGGTTTGTCATATGTCAACCACTAAAATCTAGAGGGTGTTCGTAGGTCAAGGTGACAAATTTTGCTAACGAAACTGCTTGTCCAGTGTAACGACCTACTCTACTATATTAGAATCAACATTTTTTTCTTTTTTCTTATTGTAAAAGACTAACGCTTGTACTTAGAATTCAATAAAGGTCAATTTCAACAGAAAGAATTAGAAGTCAAATCAAGACTCAGTAATGTGGTCATAGCTAAATTTTCCAGGTCAAAACTCCACGCAAGATTACCACATTGCAAATCTAACCCAGCATTATCTACTACGTAAAAAGAGTGTCAGACAAAAGTTACGATCAGGCGGCTAGATTGGCGAGGTTAAGCATAATCCCGTCCCTAAAGCAAAAATAACAAAAAACATTAAGCTAAGTAACAACTTGAAATTCGCACATACTCATAACTCAATCAAACAAGCAATGTCATGAAAATTAAGCTAAGCAACAAGTTATTATTACAAACTACACGATTTTTGACAGCAGCTCAATCATGGAGTTCGCACTCAAAACAAATGAATAGGTATCTATGGCTTAGATTGATGAGAAATAGCAAAGAAGTAAGGGTAAAGTCGAGGCAAGAGAGTCGTTCATACGGGAAAAAGGTAAAAGACGATGGGCGGAGGCGTCATGGTGCAGAACATCATGTAACTAACCAGGGTAAGGATGGATCAGACCGTTCTAATACGGTTCATGCATCAGGAATGCCCAACATGGCTTGCAACGAAACGGGGTATGGAGTCCAATGAAATTTCATGAAAACATTTACTAGTGCAATACGATTCAGGGTCGCTTTACTTAGGTTGCACTAGCATAGCTAATTTTGTGGAAATTGTGGTTTATTGTGGACTCACGAAGATCGATATATTCATCAAAAGAAAGTCAGAAAGATCAATGTAAAAGAAAAATGAAGATGTGGAAACTAGAAGGGGGGTTGAATAGTTTTTTACCATTTTAAAATTAAAAGTTAGATTGTCGACTTATTGAGATTCAAGAGTATATACAGCAAGTGTAATGATAGCGATTGTAGTGAAATAAATAAACTAACAACAAAATATAAGCAAGTAAAGATAAGAAAGATCAAACCGATGACACAATGATTTATAGGGTTCGGCTACGAAGCACCTCTTCGCCCTACTCCACTACCTAAGTACCCAACTTGAGAGTTATCTTCACTATGTCAACAGCTCCCTTAGGCGAGAGAAAAATCGTAGACTCGCTTACCACTTTTTCTTGTACAAAAGCTAAATATCGAGTTCTACTTTGAGATAGAACCAATCGAACACACTATGTATTTTGAGGCCTGAATACTAACCTATCATACAGATATGATACACACAACACACAACACTAGATATAAAGATGAAATGATTATCACAAACGAATGGACACAACTAAACTAAATAACACTTGAAGCTTGACAGTCTTCATTAGTGTTCTTTACTTCACTAAGATGGAATAATTTGATCACTTGTAATGGATTATCGATACAAGTAATAATGATAAAGAATATAAAAGATAAAATATGTATAAGAAAAATATTTGTCAAGAGTTATTTGAAATGAAGGAGTGAGGTTGGTATTTATAGGCAACCATTTGAATTTCAAATCCTGTCCCAGGGGAACAAGACGTGCGACCTACGGATCCACCATCCCCTGGATTTCGGCAGGCATTTTTGGTGATCAGGAGGAGCTGGGACAAAAATTATCATTTATATTTGATTAACCCCAAATCTATACAAAATATTATTTTGTACTTATTAAAACTAGTTTAATAGATTCTTCTAGAATAAAATGTTTCTTAACATGAATAAAGAAAGATTTTCTAGATTTAGGAAGATTTGGAAAGATTTAGAAAGATTGTTTCCATTATGGTTAATCTTATTTGTCTTATATGTTAATAATAACTTCCTTATAATTTAATCAAGTGTTAACTTAAAATCATTAGATTAGAAAACATTTTTATAAAATGCAAATGATAATTTTTTCTTTGATCATTACAATGTTTAAAATGCCAAATTCATACCTTAAGAGATTATCCGTCCCGTCAAGTAAACTTTCGACTAAATAAACTATGTTACGTGAAACTTTTACGTAGTATGACATTATATTTGTTATTATCAAAACATGAAGATTATTAAATATAAATATCGTTTTTGCGCGAATATTTGTATTAACAATCTCCCCTTTTTTGATGATTACAAAATATAAACTCATGCTTATTTAAACGTTACTAAATAAGTATTTAGTAGATGAGTTTACATATCTTCTCCCCCTTTTTGTCGAAGCAAAAAGTGTTGTAGAAGGAGGGGAGTCTTGCAAGTCTTGTTTTGACGAATGCTAAGTGACTTGATTACGAATGCAAGAAAACAGAAATACAAATTGCAAGTGCAACCCGCCTTGGTGTACTGCTCCCCCTCGTTTGGGGCACCAAAGAATCGAGCTATGGAAGCGTTGCTACAAAACAAAGTTAGTAGACAAGCAAATATATATATATGACAATCACAAATGCACACATATACATAATGAACATCCATCAACAACACAACAAAAGAAAATAATGCTTAATCTATTATAAGGGATTTAAACATAAAACTTGGCATTAAAGCCATTCATGATTAAAAAAATTGGAGAAAACAATTAAAAGTCCTAAATCTTAGGATATATCATTTTCCCATATAATCCGAGGGGTGAGGTGAGATTTGCACGCGGTTAATGCGGAAAGTAAGGTGGGTGTGGTGAAGGACCGATGTGGTGTCGAATGTATGAGAACATGTAGTTGACACGGTTTCAGAGCATTAGGATTTCATGCCTTGTGGTGCTACAACATTAACAAAACATGTTGTGGAGGTGAGGCATGTCATTTGGATGAATAAAATCCAAAATGTTAGGAGGATTGGGAAAATCTTGATTTCCAAGATTTATGGTGAATGTTTTCTAGTAGAGGTGCATTATTTTGTAGGAGAGGCGTGTTGTTGTTAATGTTAACAAACAAAGGTTGGGTTGATGGTAATGGTTCAAATCCGGGTGGTGGATTTGGAAAACCGGAGGTGGTCCAGATACACTGGTGGTGGCTATGGATTAAGGGCCTCGGTGGCCATTAACTATGGTTTAAAGCAAGGGATCATTGGTGAATTTGTGTGTGAGGCTGAAGATTTCTTGGAGGTTTAAGTTTTTATCGGCAATGACAAAACGAAGTTTGGTGAGGTGCGAACGTGAGTATTGGTGTCGGAGACTCCACTTGAGATGATGAGGAAGGTGTAGTATGTGCTCTTGCTAGAGATGGATTTTGATGGAGCTTGTCATGGTGAAAGGGATTTCTTTCTAGGAGGTGGTGAGGGTGTTCTCTCATTTGGTTGTTCCTCACTTGACGATGTGGGATTGACATAGTTTGGATACTTGACACTCATTCTTGCGCGTTTTCTTTTGAAGTTTGGTGAATTGGTTTTGGATGAACTAGTCATGAGAATGAACTAGCAAGGTTGTATGTGAGAAATGTGAAGAAAATGGTGTTTGAGGTTGATGATTATAAGAGTAAAAGAGGTGAAATATTCGTATATTGGTTTTTATTTAAATCTTTGGATTATATGGAAAACATGTTATATCATAAGGTTTAAGATCCCACATAGTATCATATAGCATGGTTATAAGATAAAGTAAAAAAGTTAAAAATCAAGAAAATTTGAATTTTGGCGCCTAGCCTGGTGAGCCACGGATCTACCAAAATAACTGACGGATCTACCAT
Source organism: Tanacetum coccineum (assembly GCA_026074375.1). Lineage (NCBI taxonomy): Eukaryota > Viridiplantae > Streptophyta > Magnoliopsida > Asterales > Asteraceae > Tanacetum > Tanacetum coccineum. Next base: position 14,482 of record BQNB010086336.1, on the reverse strand, counting down.
TTGGGTGGAACCCGTGAGGTCGCAACAGGTTTCAACAAAAATGACCAGAACATCAATTTTCACCAAAAACATAAAGCAAATTATCATGCAAGCATCATTATCTTCTACTAAATGTCATTAATACGATAACAATATCCATAAAACATAGCATATCAAAGTGATTAATTCAGATTCAAGCATACAGATATAAGTAAACAAGTCAATAATTTGGAGATACGATAATTATACATCTAAATTGTTCCATAAACAAATCTTCCTTCACCGACATCCCTTCTTCAACAACCTTGCAAAGTTGTGCAACGCTTGACCTAAATTTTTAAACATCCCTCTTGTCTCCCTTTGCTCCTTGGACATGTTAGGATCGTCCTCAAGAGCTCTACTATATGACCTAGGGGAAAGTTTAGTGCTAGGCAATTCTTCATTATCAGAGGGTGGTGACTCGGTTGAGGACGAGGTGCTCAAATGAGTCTGTTTAGATTTTCCTACATTCTTAGTTCTTTTGGGTGGACGCTTCTTGGGTTGTTTTGCCTTAAGTGAGGACATTTTCTTAGGAACAAGTTTGTAACGTTCATCAAATGAGCCTTGTGCCATGTTTGCTTTAAGGTTCTTAAAGAGACGAGTTAAGATCATGCCATATGGTAGAACTTTATCTCGTCTATCCCTAAAGAAATACATCCTCCTAATGATGAAGTAGGCAAGGTTGAAGGGTTGTCTATTTTCTAGGCAATACAACATCAAAGCAATAACTGCTTTAGTGTGGTCTCTATTTCCTATGGCGGAATAGACGTTTTCCCTAATGACTAGTTCACAAGGCCTAAGGTGATCAAAGAGCTCATTTGTTTTGATTTGGTTTGGCAATTTATGGATGGTGTTTCCCTCTTTGTCTATCTTTTCATGAACGGTTCTTCTATGGATTAGGTTTCGGATATCATCAAGAGCAGGAAGACGTGAGTTGTAAGGTTCAATTTGCACTAAGGTTTTCTCAAGTTTATCATGACCCCATGCATCAGAAGAGATACAAATGCCTTGATTAGGGAGATAGGTAAGCTCGGCAAATTAAGCGAGGGAAAGGTTAAAATGGTGATTGTTGATAACGAATTGGATTGAGAAATGGTTGTTGGAGTCTCTTTATAGCTTAAGAGTTTTGTAAAACTCAAAGATAAACCTAGGACAAATTTGCTCATCTAGAGATAGCAAGCAATCAAAACCTATGGGTTTGCTTGACTCTAACAAAATGAAAATAGTGATAGTAATAATAATAAGCAGACCTGGTTGCACAACCTATGTTTGATATTGCTCTAAATGAATGAATCGAACAATGCTTATGAGTTAAGCATTACGTATATGCATTCGAGAGTCTTAATGCATGAAGAAAAAGTTTTTGCGTTGTATTAACAATGTAGTTAAACAACTTTTGTTTTATAAAGTTCCTAGAAGTGAAAATCATAACTTGGGGTTTTTGTCAAAAATTGATTCTTGGCGAATCGCTCGAATTATGATTTTTGAGTATCGAAATAGTTATACATTGTTATATCATAGTTCTAATTGTACGAAAATAACAAGAAAAATTGAAAGCCCCAAATTATGTGATTTGATCAAAATTAAGACCCTAGATACGAAATTAAATAGAAAGTAAGATGAAATCACTTACAATAGTTGTTATAGAATGATGATTAGTTGATGATCTTGTAGATTAATAACTCCAATTGCCGATTTGAGTGATGTTTGTTTTAGGGTTTTAGTGTTTGAGTTCGTGAGTGTGTTTATTTAATAATGGTTATGGTCCCAATTTGTTCAAAATCAGTTATTTACCCGCGATCTATGACACTCGGATCCACCTAAATAACGCACAGATCTCCTTATGGTGGATCAGTGGTCCGGAAGTGTCCATAGAAACGAACATAGTTGATTTTTAGGCAAATTGAGATATGGTGTTGTCTTTTTGGTATTGGAGTATGTTATATATACTATTAGGAGTGTGTGATATAATTTTCGAAGTCAACATCCAAGTTTTGAACAAATCATATAACTTGTCGTGAATTTCCCGATGTAATTTCAACATAGTCGATCCTACTAGGAGTGTGTTATCTTTTAGCATAAGTTTGACCATTACTAATAACACAATCATTTGTTCGTGAAACCCTTTGGATCAACAAAAACATGTCAACAACATGATGTGAGTTGTAATTTGATTGATGATTATTCTTTTCGGCCTTTTTAATCGATTTTGTAATTTTCATGTATTGACCATACATGTAGATTTTGAAAATATCTATGGTCATTTTATTGATATCTTCTTAATATAATAAAATTCTAATCTAGGTTATGTTCAAGATCGAAAGTTTTGTAATTGGGACTTGTAATGAGAATTAACATCTTTTGAATAATGATTAATTGCTTCTTTAAATTTCCGCTTACGATTATTTTTAAGATGATGGAGAATCACTATCCATGATAAGTTCTATCATTCCTAATCTTAATCTTAAATAATTAAATACTTCACGTTTTGTTGAGAAATATATTTTGAGTTGATAAGACAAAACAATGAATGAAAAGGAAACAAGAGGGACTTAAATGACAATTCAAGAATTCTACAAAAGATGGAAGATTTTGAAGATTCTTGAAGATAATTATATTTGTTTGAAAGATTTACTTGTTTTCTTTATACTTATCATTTGTAAACCTAATATCTCTAGTATATAAAGAGATATAGGTCGTATTGTTTTTGGTGGGTCAAGATGTAAACATCCAGAAAAGTGTGTGTGTGTCTAGGCGTCAAGTCCTCTAAGTGGACGTCTGTGGACAAGTACTCTGGATTCAAAATCAATTGCTGGATTATGGGTATAATTTCATGAATACTATGATTCACATTGATAATAACAGTACTATCTGCATTATTGAAAATCCTGTTCAACATTCTAAAACAAAACATATAGAGATTAGACATCATTTTATAAGAGATTGCAATGCTAAAAAGTTAATTCAAATGGTTAAAATTGATACTGAACATAATGTTGCAGATCTTCTTACAAAAGGTTTTGATGCTGGAAGGTTTCAGTACTTGGTCTCAAGTATTGGAATGCTTAATCCTTAATGTTTAAATCTCTTTATGTCTTTGTAAAGTTTTGTAAAGGATTAGTACTGTTAGTTGTATCCATTAGTACTGCTAAGTATAACTAGTACTGTCAGTTATACTTAATACTGTTAGTTAAAACTGCTAGTCAAAATTAATACTGCTAAACAAGAAAATGCTTTGGATTGTGTTTTTCTTGGTTTTGGACTAACACTTGCAGGATAAGCAAATTGAGTACTTAATGTTGAATGCTTCACCTCTGAAGTATTGTTTGAGGGGAGGCTACTTATGTCAATATGCAGTCAAGCATGGTTGGAAGCACATGTAACATCAAAAATGTGTTAAAAAGAATCAAAAACATCTAGGCATGTCAAAAGAGGTCGGGACACCAAGATACCTCAGTCTAGTGGTCCCCCTGTAAAGGTTGGTGATGAGGCTGTCCATAAGGAGTTGGGTGACAGAATGGAAAGGGCTGCCACTACTGCTTCTAGCTTAGAAGCAGAGCAGGACAGTGGTAACATCAATAGGACCCAATCCATGGCAACACTTAATGAGCCAAATCCTTAGGGAACTGGTTCAGGTAGTGGTCCCAGGTGCCAAGATACCATATTGGGGGTGTAGATGCTCAAACTAGGTTTGAGACTACATCTAAACAGTCCAATGATCCACCTCTCTCAAGAGTTAACACACTTGGAAGTGGGGAGGACAACATGAAACTAATGGAATTGATGGCACATTGTACAACACTGTCTGAATTGGTGAGAAAAAGAATAGAGAGATTTAGTGAGCTGAAAAACAGACAGAGAGTTGTGTGATAAAAACAAAAAGAGTGAATTGGTGAGCAAAAAGAATTGAGAGATAATGTGATAAAAACAGAAAGAGAGATTGTGAGAGTCAAAATTAGCGATGGAAAAGCCTTTTAGACGAAATTGAAGTTAAAACTGGTCTCTCCAAGTGGTCTCTTTAAGTTAGTACTGCTGGGCATTACTTAGTACTGCTGGGCATTACTTAGTACTGATAGTCATATTTTCGTACTGATGGGCTTAGAGTTGGTACTGCTAGGCTAATTTTAGTACTGCTGGGTGACCGTTAGTACTGTTTGAGCCATAACAGAATTCTCTTCTCTAAATATAGCCGTTGCGAAATTTTTGCCAGCCAGTTCGTCTATTGGTTTGACTAATTGGAGAATTCATGATCTTTCTATAAACATAAGATTTCTTCAACATAAGTACAAATCTTATTCAATCGGTGAAATTTTAAAACCTTAAAAACTCTCTCTTATCTCAATTAACTCTACCAAATACTCATACTCTCTCCCACGACCATATCCTAGAACCTTAATTTACTTTCTATTCATCAAATGGCGAGTTTGGAATTTTGCGACAAGCACAACATGGTTGCCTACTTAGAGAAGTCAGAAGGAAGTGAGGGGTTTCATCAAATTATTGATTTTCTAACTGCAAGTCACATCAAGAATGCCCTCACTGAATGCCCAACCCTTTATGATTCTTCTATAGAACAATTTTGGCAAACTGCTGCTTTGAGCACAATTGGGATGGAGTCAAGGGAATCACTGCTATCATAGATATGAAGGTCAAGGTATTTGTTTCTGAGGCCTCTATTAGAAGACATCTCAAGCTTGAAGATTCTGATGGTATTAGCTCTCTCCATACTATAGAAATTTTTGAGCAACTTGCTCTCATGGGGTATGCAATCACTTCTGATAGCCTAACTTTTCAAAAGGGACATTTTTTCCCTCACTGGAAATTCTTCATTCATACCATTCTCCATTGTTTGAGTCCTAAGAAGACTGCTTGGGAGCAGTTTAGTAGCAATATAGCTACTGCTATCATTTTCCTGGCAACTAACCGTACCTTTAACTTTTCCAACTTAACTTTTGAGGCCATGGTAAAGAACTTAGATAGTAAGTCAAAGTTTTTGATGTATCCTAGATTCATTCAAATCTTTTTGAACAAACAAAAGATAATGCTTTTCCCTCATAAGAGAACCTTTCCTACTCCTACACTATTTCTGGGGTAGACATTCCACTATTTCCAACCATGCTCACTACACCTAAGTCATCTCCTTCCAGAATAACATCTTCACCATCCTTATCACCCCAAACACATCCATCAACCTCACAACCACCATCTAACTAAACCAGACCTGTTACTAAGGAGGCTGCTCCAATACCCTATGAATCACCTCTCCAAAGTGTTCACTTACTTGGACGTGATGAGGGTAGTTTATCACTTAATGAAGTGACGGTTCTCTATACCTCACTGTCCAATAAGGTTGAAAGCTTGGAGTCTGAATTAAAGCAAACAAAACAGACCTACCATGTTGCTCTTACAAAGCTGGTCAAAAGGGTAAAGAATTTAGAGCAGACAATCAAGATAAGCCAAGCTAGGAGGAGAGCCAAAGTTGTCATTTTTGATGCTGAGGAAGATGAGGAGGATCCTTCCAAACAAGGGAGGAGTTTAATAGAAGAATTAGACTTGGATGCTGGAATTTCTTTTGTATCTCCATATGCTGCAGATCAGGGGAGGATTGATGATCCTCAGATTAGTGATTAACCTGAAGAACAGTTAGGTGTTTTTAATGCAGCTACAGCTCTTACAGATGCAGCTAGAAGAAGACAAAGTGTTGAAAATGTTCAAACTTACACCAGAAGAAGAAGAGAAGTTAGTACTGCTAGTAGATTAGTTAGTATTGCTGATGTTAGCACTGCTAGTGAATTGGGTAGTACTACTGGTGTAAGAGCAAAGGATAAAAGAAAAGCAATTATGCAAGAGTCTGAGCCTCCAAAGAAAATCAAAAAGAGAGTTCAAGTTCAAATGAGTGTTGATGAGGAATTAGCTAAGAAGGTGTTTGAGGAAGAACAAGCTAAGTTCAAGGCAGAACAAGAACAAGAGAAGTTTGATTTTGAAACAGCCCTTGAATTGCAAAAGCAGTTGGATGAAAGAGAAGAAGTTATAGCTCAAGGTCATGATATTGATTGGAGTGATCTTGCTGTGCTAAGATATCATACAACTCAAAATAGACCTTTCTATGTAGCTGAAGTAAGGAAGAACATGTGTATGTATTTGAAGAATCGGGGAGGATATAAGCTGAGTCATTTCAAGGGAATGAGATATGAAGATATTAGACCTATATTTGAAAGAGTATGGGATCAGAATCAAGCTTTTGTACCTAAGAATTCTAAGATTGAAAAGGAAGTAATGAAGAGATCTGGATTTGATCTTCAATAAGAATCTGTTAAAAAGGATGAAGCTTCAAGTTTTGTTTAAAAGCAACCAGCTAGAGGAAGTAGAAAGAAATCACTTGCTAGGAAAAGAGCAAGAGAAACTCTTAGTGAAGAAAATGCTAAGAAACAGAAGCTAGAAGATGTACTGAGAAAGAAGAAATTCAAGTTTACTTAAACATTGTTCCAGAAGATGAAAGTCTTAATATTGAATCATTGGCAACAAAGTATCCAATAGTTGACTGGGAGACACAGATTCTAGCAAATGATAAATACTATTATCAAATCAAAAGAGCATATGGAAGTTTAATACAAGATATTTAGTGCAATGCTTTATGATTTTGATAGGCAAGATGTGCTGGAATTGTATAGATTGGTCAAGGAAAAATTTTAGACAGCAAGTCTAGAAGGTTATGACTTATTGCTTTGGGGAGATCTGAAGACAATGATTGAACCAAATGAAGAAGATGAAATATGGAGAAATCAACAAGACTGGAATCTGATAAGCTGGAAGTTACATAATTTTTGTAGAGTTCATGTGCTTTTAATGGATACTGGTTTTGTGATTCACATGATGGTAGAAAAGAAATACCTTCTGTCACAAGATACTCTTTCAAAAATGTTGAGTAGAAGGCTTGAAGTTGATCATCAAAGTGAAATGGGTTATGCGCTCATCAGATTTTTCAAGTCATAAGTACAATAGTAGAAGAGTGTTTGGAAGCATCCTCATCAGACTAGACTAGAAGATTTGATTCATAAGAAACTTAAGATTTGAAGGTAAATCACAAGTTTAGGGGAGGATTGTTGGGAATAAATCTTCACAAGTTAGTACTTCTAGTTCAAGAACTTAATACTGCTCAAGATATAACTAATAGTACTAACTAGGTTAGTACTGCCAGAAGAAAAGTTATTACTGCCAATACTGAACTTAATACTGCTAGAAGACTTAGTACTGCTGCATGAAGATTACAACTGCCAGAAGATCAAAGACGTGTGAAGTGATATGTATGGAATGATTTAATGTATATCTTATATATTTAGAAGATATGTTGATATCTCATAGAAGTTTAGAAGATTTGTAGTTATCTTGTAAAGGACTCCTTGGTGTATAAAAGGAGATCCTAGGTTTTGGTTGTAAACACATCTCGATAGACACATTCATAGCTTCAAGGTTGTAAACCCTAGTACTAGACAGAGTACTCGTATTATTCATCATAATAATATTGAAGCTTTTTGGTTATATTCATTGTTCATTCTACTGCATCACAGTTTACTATTACATTCATATTCTTCTAAGTACTAAAGAGTAGATTCCGCATACTCTTAGTATCAACAAAGTTTCTAGCATAGTTGTCTTGAATCTATTCAATACAACTAACCCTTTAACAAGGTTTGCAAGATCTAGTTGGGATCAACAAGTGGTATCAGAGCCTTGTGTTCTGAAACTTTGATCTAGAAGTTATGGAATTTGAATCTGCACAGAGTAATACTACTGCTAAGCTACCCATACTCAAACTAGGTGAGTATGAGATGTGGGTGATAAGAATCAAGCAATACTTCCAGGTACAAGACTATGCTCTATGGGAGGTCATAGAGAATGGTAACTCATGGGTATCTGTACCACAAACAGCACAAGAGAATGGTACTTCAGTTACAAAGATGTCAGTACCTGTAACTGCTGAAGAAAAGACCAACAAGAAGAATGATGTGAAGGCTAGAAGCTTGCTACTCATGGCTCTTCCCAATGAACATCAACTTACTTTCAGTCATAGGTTTATGCTCTAAGTGTATGAAGGGCACATTTCTTTTCACCCTTACATAACTTTTCTTTTTTACTCTTTAACCCCTTTAATGTTAAACCAACGCGTCCTTATTATCACCTTGTTGGGTTTGTTCTGGTGATAACTCATGCCTTGGATAACATTCTTTCCATTCTCACTTTACTCCTTTTTAAGATCCCATACCTAAGGATTTCTTGCAACACCTTAAAACCGGGTCTTAAGCGTTTTAATTACAAAAAGGCCATTAGTTAAGTTTGACTATGACTATATTAGCCTAAATGTGCCAAGGGACTTAAGCATCTGTCTGTCAGAACCAATACGGCGTATTGGTAAGTGTGAATACGACGTATTGATATAAGAGTGGATATGACATATCTGAATTTATGAATACAGAGTATTGATAGTCTAGCATGGATATGGCGTATCTATGGGTATGGATATGGCGTATCGGTTAAGTCAGATCATATGTAATAATTTAGTAAAAAATATATTGTGGCACAAATATAAGAAAAGAGGATTTAAAGGACCAAAGTTGCCCAAGTGGCAAACTTCCACCCATCAAATATCTAGATTAGTTCTAAAGTTTCCAGAGAGTTATATGGTCCTTGTGGTGTGTCGACTTAGTGAGAAGAAAAAGGAAGGAAAAAGAAAGAGATCAAGTTTGAGGATTAATCCTATTAGATTATGTGCTCCGTGTCAAGAATAAGCTTTAATGATGATCCTACACCAAGTAAGTAACTTAATTGTTAAGTTAATTGATGAATTATAAATTAGGGTTCATATACTTAAATTGAGGGTTTTGGGTAATTGTTGTTCTAAACCAAGTATTGAGGTCTTATTAATAATAGGTTAATGTCAATTAGTGTTTTGAGTAAAATTAGTAATTTGGGGATGATGATCATGATATAATCATATAAATGGTAAAGAGGGGTTTGGTCATGGTTAAGAGTGGATTTAGACACCCTTAATTATTATATGCATTAGTAATATTAAATATGTATTGATTCTTGGTTAGGATGCAAGCATTGGATGATGATGCAAATTATCAATAAACTTAGCTTTGGAGCTAAGGTAAGTAAATCAGTTTTAATATGAGATTATGTTGATTTTATCATATATGTGTTATGTGGAAGTTGATACTAAAGGTTTAGGAGGCTTTGATTTATAATGATTGGATTAAGGGTTAATTAAGTGCTAGTTTGGCAAAACTAGGAAAGGTTGCGGTTAAGCTAATTGTGACCAAATTAAGGTATGTAAAGACTATTTGTGTGTTTAAATGATAATTGGGTTATGTGTTATGTTCAAGTGATTGTGAAGTATGGTATGATGGATTAAGTTAAATGTGAATTATGCTTATGTGATTCATGATATATAATATCATGTTATTACCTTTTTACTTACTAAGCCTCGTGCTTACGGTTCAGTTGTTTAATGTTTTGTAGGTTCAAGTGAAGAAGGTAATGCCTTGATAATAGGACCCAAGATTTAGAAACAAGAATTAGACAAAGATGAAGATGTGCGTAGGAGCTTAGTACTAGATACCAAGATCAAATCAAGGTTGAACCCCCAAGTGTCATAAACGGTTTGTTATTAATATTGTCAAGTGTCAAATATCATGTAAACATGAGTTTGAAATGTGTTAATCATTTGTTATGGATATGTGTTATAGAGTACGCAAACGGGACAAAACGGGTGTTTGGCAAACCCGGTAATGTATATGTTTATGGGTCATTTAGACCACGAATATTTAAGAAAATGAAGTTATATGTTATGTTGATAGTTTCTGAAAAGTCTTGTGAAGTTTCAGGTGGAGTAGTGTTTTGGGTCGAAAAAGGATTTTTTGCATATGTTTTTGCAGGTTCTGGGTCTGATGGTATAATACGGCGTATCCATGTTGTGGATACGGTGTATTTAAGGTTTAGGGTGGATACGGCGTATTCATGCTTGATGGTCACAATTTTTGGTCATTCTTGTTTTAGTCGTAAAAATTAAACCGTAAATAGTTAGAAGGCGTACTGTATATCGTTTGAAAGCTATTTGAGTCTATTTTATGTTTATGATACTTTCAAGGGTTGAGTGGTAATGTACTTTGGTCAGTTGTTTAAAGAGTAACAGAAGGTCCGTTAAAGTCAAGTCGTTTCTGAGAAAAAGCTTTAATTTTTTGTCAAATTTAAAGTCGAGAAAGGGGCGTTTCACTTCTAATCTATCTATTGGAGTGTCCCTGGATAGATCCCTCCGGCTCTGGCTGAATCATGGAACAAATACCTAACCTTAACCGCCTTATATCTCATTGAATAATCAATAGTTGATCGGTCTTTGGGTATTTCCATCGTAGCCATAAAACCTTTAAAAAATCAATCAACATGTTCGAGAAATAATTTATTACACATTAAGAGTTTTCTATTTCACCAAAAAGCTCCCCCTACACATATGCATCATAATATGAAAGAGTTTTGCACATGCGAGGTCGAAAACGCACTTATATTCAGAAAATCTTATCCGAATTAAGCAATATTGATCACATTTTAATCACTATTCTCCCCTCAAAAATTGCATGTGTTTTTGTAATTTTTAATTTACCAAGTGAATTAAAATACAAGTTAATGTACGTTAACCTGCTTGTAGAGTGAACGCTCATGGGGATAATAGTGTTGCATGACAAATGAACCACTTATATTATCTTTTAAATATTTATGCCCCCCTCAAAAATAGATTGGATTGAAAACTTGGAGAAGGTAGTGTGTTGAGCACACAATTTTGAAAGAATTTGAAATATATATTTTGAGAATATCTTGAAAAATTGTGCTCAACAAGATTTTTTTTATTTTATCGGATTAATTATATTTTCTTTAATACTTATCTTGAGCATTCAAAACTTGGAATGTCTGTATGAATATGCTCAAGACCGAGAAGATATGAACTTCCCGTTGGTGAAGGATTAATGCACATAAATGTATACGTTCCTTTCTTTGGAGACCGAGTCCTAAGCTGACATTTACTTAGAAGTAGAAAAATTTAGAAATGACATGTTTTGAAAACATTTAAAAACTCTTGCTCGAACTTTATTTACATTCATGTGTCTTTATTGAATGGCATTTCTAGGGACGTAAATACTATCGATTTTTGAGAGATATGTAGGGGAAGAATATTTTTGGTATTTTTGAAATTTTTTGATTTTATTATTTGCTTTTATAGGTTTTATAATTTTGTATTTTTCTTTTCTGATAAATATATACAAAGTGTTACTATGATTTTGCAAGACGTTCAAGCTCCTATAGAGACAAATTGCGCACACCAAGGCGACAAACCAAATAGTTAAACCTTTTCACTGGAAGGGCTTTGTTGAAAATGTCGACCAGTTGGTAATCAGTCTTGACAAAATACAGTTCAATTATACCCTTTTCTACGTGTTCCTTGATGAAATGGTAGTGGACAGCGATGTGTTCTGTTCTGGAGTGTTGGACCGGGTTGTAGGATATGGCTATGGTTGACTTTAAATCACAAAGATAGGAATCATGTTATAGTGAAAGCCATAATCCGTAACCGTGTCCTCATCTAAAGGACTTGGGCACAACAAGCGGATAGAGACACATATTTTGCTTTCGCGGTCGACAGCGTCGTACAGTCTTGTTTTCTCAAGGACCATCTCACTAGCTTTTTGCCTAAGAATTGAGTTCCTCCGAAAGTACTCTTGAAGGTGTCCTGACATCCCGCGTGATCTGTGTCTGAAAATCTAGTCAGTTTAAAACCAGAATCCTTCGTATACCAGAGACCCATATTGACGGTTCCCCAAAGATAATGAAAGATCATTTTAACCTCCTTGAGGTGCTTCTCGGTTGGCTTAGCCTGGTACCGAGCACATAAACAAGTTGACGAATGAAAATAATGAGCTCATTCCTCCACGATGCAACTCAAAAAGGGGGATGATTGTAGCGAAGAATGAAAATAATGAGCTCATTCCTCAAAGGACGGTCAAAGGGTGGCGCGTTTGCATTGATTACAGAAAACTCAACGATGCAACTCGAAAAGATCATTTTCCGCTATCATTTATCGATCAAATGCTCGAAAGGTTAGCTGGACATGAATATTATTGTTTTCTGGATAGTTTCTCGGGCTATTTTTAAATCCCTATTGCCCTAAAGGATCAAGAGAAAACTACATTCACTTGTCCTTATGGAACTTTCGCTTATTAAAGGATGCCCTTCGGGTTGTGTAACGCTCCAGCCACATTTTAATGTTGTATGATGCCTATCTTTCATGAGTTGATCGAAGTATGGAAGTTTTCATGGAAGACTTCTATGTCTTCGGGAGTTTGTTTGATCATTGCCTTGTAAACCTGGAAAAGATGCTCAAACGATATAAGGAAACCAACCTTGTGTTGAATTGGAAAAAGTGTCCTTTCATGGTAAGGGAAGGCATAGTTCTTGGCCATAAGGTTTTTTAAGGCCATTTTAAGGACACGCGGGCTTCTAGCGTAGATTCATAAAAGACTTCTCAAAAATCGCACGCCCAATGACTCAGCTTCTCATAAAATATGCTCCCTTCATTTTCTCTGAAGAATGCACCACGCCTTTGACAAGCTAAAGCAAGAGCTGACTCAAGCCCCTATCATGATTAAACCAGACTGATCATTACCGCTCGAAATCATGTGCGATGATAGTGATTACGCTATTGGGGCAGTTTTGGGACAAAGAAGGGATAAGCATTATCAACATATCCATTATGCCAGTAAAACGATGAATGAGGCATAGGAAAATTACACTACAATGGAAAAGGAACTTTTGGCCGTTGTATTTGCATTTGATAAATTCCGCCAATACTTAGTTCTTTCTAAAACCATCGTTTTTACTGATAACTTTGCTTTATGGTATCTCTTCATGAAACAAGATGCCAAACCACGACTAGTAAGGTGGATCTTGCTGCTTCAAGAATTTGATATTGAAATTTGTATGACATCCTAAGTCATACGGCGTATGCTGTCTCGTAAAGATTATTGTCCAAGTGAAGGTTGATACGCCGTATGACATCCTAAGTCATACGGCGTGAGAGCTCTCGTCAAACATTTATTTTCCCAAGTGTGAAGATCATGCGTCATATCCATCATTCATTAATACGCCGTATGGGGTGCTTTTAAAAGATTTGGATATGCCTTTTGAAGAGCATACGACGTATCACCTTCCAAGTGTATACGCCGTATACATGGACGACCCAAACCCTAAAAAGGCCTATAAATACATGTTCATTCTACACAAAGAGATATAACACAAAGACGAAAATGGCTTTAGAATCCAAGATTCTTGAGGGTTTAGAGAAACCTTAATCCTATTAGGGAGGCCATTGAAGCAGAGAAGACACAAAGAGTGGAGGTTTAAGAACTCATAAACCTTAGATTGTCAGTTTTTCTTTATGATTTCGATTATCTTGTCTACTCTGAATAATCTTTGTTTATATTTTGCTATGGAAGGCTAAGCCTTTTATGCTAGCCTTGTTATGAACCTATTTTATTATATGATTTAATGTTTTTTAGTTTACTCTGTGTGTGTTTTGGATGATTTTATGTACTGTTAAAGACTTATGTCTTTGCGTAGATCATGACTACCTGTTTAGATTTGTTGCCACTACTTAAATCTAGAATATGACATGACAACGGTTTCTGTAATCTCGTAGGTCATGATACTATTCATTAATATGCTATTGGCACATGTATTGGTGGTGAGCTTGATACACCGATAACCAATGGAGCTCACCTGGTTAAAAATGGTAGATAACATGGTGTAAGATTTAGTAGCGGCATTGGCGACTGACCGATAACCAAGGCTTTTTACCCAATGTTAAGAAAACTAAGTGGCGTGGCAAACCATACAAAAACGTATGCTGCATAAGTCAACTAAATAAATTTAATGCTAGGAACATTAGTTTGGGCAGCAGGACCTGGTAGGCGTGCCCGACTTTTAGGAAGAATGTATAAGGAAAATCAAAATCAAGTGACTTCGTACATCTTTGATTTCACCAAAGCACACTAGGTAAACATTGCACAAGAACATGATCATTAATAAATTAGAGGATTAACAAGGTGAGCACACCTTTATCTCTTGATCTTCTTTTCGCCAGAACTAATCTATCTGTTGTTATCCTTAATTTTATTTTATGTTTATTATTAATTATACTAAAAACATAATCGGCGGATTTAAAACGTACGTGACAACCTGCAAAAACTACTATACATTTAGGATCTCTTTGCTCCTTGCAAACAACCCGGTCTTGCCGACTCATTACATTGCACTGGTCGAGTACATTGCTCATTGTCAGCCTTAATTTTATATAAGTCGAACAAGAATGTTATCGGTCTTATTAGTCGTAATTAGTCTTGTTAAGTAATAGGCT
>BQNB010086335.1:0-28222 GCA_026074375.1 Tanacetum coccineum | reverse complement strand
TGAGGATGAAATACTAGAAATTGACAAAATAGTCAATATTAAGGAATCTAGGAACCATCCTTTAGAAAATTCCATAGGAAACCTTAACCAAAGAACCCTTAGGTCACAAGCTCAAAACCAAAGTAACTTCTTTTGTTTTATATCAACTATAGAACCTAAGAATGTGAATGAGGCTTTAGGTGGTGAAAGTTGGATAGTCGCTATGCAAGAAGAATTAAATCAATTCATTGCTAACGACGTTTGGGAGTTAGTTTCACAACCTAAGAATATGACAATCATAGGAACTAAGTGGGTGTTTAGAAATAAATTAGAAGAGAACGGTATTTTTTTCTCGAAATAAGGCTAGGTTAGTTGCTCAAGGTTACAACCAACAATAGGGCATCGATTATGATAAAACTTATGCCCCAGTTTCTATACTTGAGTCTATTAGAATATTATTAGCCTATGCTTGTGCCTTAGATTTTAAACTATTCCAAATAAATGTAAAAAGTGCATTCCTGAACGATTTTATCAATAAGGAGGTATACGTGGCACAACCTCTGGGATTCATTGATTTTGAAAAACCGGATCATGTTTATAAATTAAAGAAAGCTTTGTATAGTCTTAAATAAGCACCCAAATCCTGGTATGATAGATTAAAAGCTTTCCTTATTAATTATGAATATAAAATGGGAATGATAGATAACACTCTTTTTACTAAGAAGAAAAGTTCAAATCTCATCATTGTTCAAATATATGTCGATGACATTATATTCGGATCGACTTGTCAAGACATGTGTGATGAATTTGCCAAAATCATGCATGACGAGTTCGAGATGAGCATGATGGGTGAACTTAACTTCTTCCTTGGATTACAAATAAAACAAATGGAAGATGGTATCTTCTTTAATCAATCTAAGTATATTAAAGAAATGCTTAAGAAATTTGGTCTAGAAGATTCTAAACCAATAAAAACCCCCATGTCCTCCGATACTAAACTCACGAAAGATGAAGAGTGTGAGTCGGTAGATAGTACCAAGTATCGAGGCATGATAGGTAGTTTATTATACCAAATGACAAGTAGGCCCGATATCATGTTTAGTGTCTGCCTTTGTGCCCGCTTCTAAGAGGCTCCCAAAACCTCTCACCTTGAAGCAGTTAAGCGTATCTTCTGATACATTAAAGGCACTACGCACTTAGGATTATGGTATCCTAAGGGGACCGGCATAGAAACCATAGTATATGCCAACTCTGATCATGCGGGAGATTATGTGGATCGAAAGAGCACTAGCGGTATTTGTACGTTCGTGAGATGTTGTTTGACATCTTGCTTCTCGAAGAAACCAACCGCTCTTGCTATATCCATTATCGAAGCCAAATACGTAAGCGCCGGAAAGGCATGTCAACAAGCACTATGGATGAAACAAGCTCTCATCGACTATGACGTACGACTCGACGACATTCCCATCATGTGCGACAACAAAGGCGCGATTGACCTTAGCAAAAACCCGGTGCAACATTCTCGTACCAAACACATCGAAATACGTCACCACTTTCTTTGTGATAATGTCCAGAAAGGACATATCTCAATCGAAAAAGTGCCGTCCATCGACAACATCGCCGACATTCTTACAAAACCCCTTAAACGTGAATCGTTTAACTATCTACGTCTTGGTTTAGGAATGATGGGGTTCCCAACAAACCCTAATATGCAAAGCAAGAAGTTTTTAAGAGGCTGTCGTGATTATCAGGTTGTGATTCAGATCTGGTTGTGATTCGGCTGTATGCTTCATGGGATTCATCCAAAAGATTGAACATTGTGAGGTTTTTTAATGATAAACAAAACCCTACTTTAATAAAGACAAGGCTACAGAGGATGCATGTTGCGGTTTGGGTTCCTCATCTTCTGAAGGTTCACAACAACCTTGATTCTTGTTTCAACGAATAATGGTCAGAGAGGTTGATTGGTTTTGCGCAACATGAAAGAGTTTTTTATCTAATACAACAGCAGTTCTAATTTTCATTGAATAAAACCATTAGTTGTGGTGAATGGAAAATATTAATGGAATATAAGTATAGTGGTTTCAAAAACCTAATTCATCTTTTTGCATTGGCTGTGAAACAGTGATATAAATTAGGCCACTGGTTGTGTGTAATGGAAACTAGGCCGAGGCATATCCCGCCCTACGCACCGCATGATAGCGAGAGAAGGTCTCACTGTCACACCTATCCAGAACAAACAAGATTCACTCATCAGCTTGTAGGGCTTTAATCGTTCTTTAGTGGAAGGCATTATGACTAACGTGTTTTAAGGAAGAGTTGTGGTTTGGTTGTTGTATAGTATGAATAAAATAAATCCGGTATGATTTAACGAACCTAATTTTCCAGGATGGTTTATCTTATTTACATATTTATTTCCTTGTAGTGTCGTGGTTACTTGTGCTCCGGATACGAGGTCATTAAAAGAGGAAGGCTTATGCTGCTAAGGTCTTCGATTTCACTGCCAAAAGGAGTGGAAAACCCACCCCCCGAAAAAAAACCCCCAAAAGTACTACCACGTTTATGTTTATGCTGCCTTGAATGTTCGAAGGTATTAGTACTGTTGTGTTCGTTGATACATACTTAGTACTGCTTGCCTCCAGAAGTTAGTACTGCTCCTTTGATGTTAATACTGCTCTTCACATATTGTTAATACTGTTTGGGCTCGAGTATGGTTTGTCTCGAAAGTTAATACTGCTAATTGTATGAATACTGACTGCCATGGTTAACTTTAGTAATGCTCGAATAGTGAACAGAATAGTAACATAATACTGACAGATTAGTGTCACAAAAGGCCTTAGGAGGAAGGAAACCACATCAGCGACAGGTAAAAGTGCGCTGATACATACGGAGGACTTTTTAGTAACAGTTTTGTGACGAATTCAGTAACAGGTTAAGTGACATATTTGTAACAGTTTTTAAAACAGAAAAAGTGTCGCAAACAACTTGGATTGTAAATAACTGCTAAACTTGAAGCAGTTTCTACTGTTAGTTCTATCCGACATACCCATTAGTACTTTCTTCATTTATATCTGATAATCGTATAGTTCAAATTTTTTGGATCTCGTACATGAACTATTGCTCACAATAGTTTATTCTTATTGTTCTATATGGCTCGTATGGAAGATTATTTAAAGATGTGATTACAAGACAATTGAATATGCTATTTGATGTTGCAGTGGAGTTTCACAGGTTTTGTGTTTTATCTTATCTCAAAAGGTTTACAAACATTTGGAGGTAACTAGTACGTAGCTTAAATTGGTGTTTGACGAAGACTTGTCAAAGTCCTAGCCAAGGTGTGTGATTTTCTATGGGTGCTCATTGCTCACATTTGCTATCACTTAGTATGTATCTCATAAAAGATGAGGTTTTTGTCAAGAGGATGCGGTCTACTTATATTTCATAAATTTATTTAAAAGTTTGACGTCACCTGGATAGTGCAAGACATAAGATACAAGTTTGGGAGATTCTACTTCTTCATCAAATTTCGTTATATCTTTGTTCTTCATCAGTGATCACTACATAGAGCCTATAGAGTTCGAGATTCAAGAGAAGGAAACATATGGTTTAAGGGGAAGCTTATTAATTAAAATGTCGTAACCATCTACAGAGCACCACATTGAGGGGAATTATTACAAGTTGCTTATCTACAGAAGACCCCTATTGGATGATTACAAAATGGGGAAGAAGACTATAGAGATATGATTTGCATCTTATTATGTGTGGTGACATAGTCAAGGATTCTAATTCTTATCTTAAGTCAAGGGGAAGCATTAAAGATTTTGTTTCATTTAGGGAGATGATTACATCTCAACTTAAGGGTAAGCTTCGGCTTATGATGAATTCATACGAGACTTTGTTTTTCTTTGTCATTATCAATAAGTGGGGGTAAGATGTTGGGATCTGATTTGATGAGACAAGTGAATAAAAGAATGAACAAGTATAAAACAAGAAGGAACCCAAATTGTCAATCATGAAGTTCTACAAGATGAGAAGAAAATAAAGATTTTGGTCAAAATAAATAAGAAGAATTTAATAAGAAGGATAATTAATTGATTCTCTCATTTAATATATTAATTAGTTTCCTCGTAAGCCTAGGACTCTTATTCTAAAAAAGGAGGTCTAGGCATTAAGAAAAATCAATCCATTGCATAGTCCGACTGATGAGAGTCGAATAAATAAAGGTGTGTGGTGTGTGTCACACCATAGTTAGTAGTTAATTATTAATGGACATTATTAGAAGATGTCTATGTAGTAGTTATTAACCCCAATTATAGTAGTTGGGTAATAGGAGAAAGACGTATGAATGAAAACCTTGTTGATAATATGCTTTCCTTATTATCTGATGTGCATTCCAAAATTATCTGTAAAACTAATCCTAGATAGGCAAATCGATTCTCAATAGTTTTATTATTCCTAACGGGCAAGTAGGGGCTCGATATACATGTTTTAGTGTCTGCCATTGTGCCCGCTTCCAATGATGAGGCTCCCAAAACCTCTCACCTTGAAGCTTAAGACGGATCTTCTGATACCAATAAAGGAACTACTTAAAGCACTTAGGATTATGGTATCCTAAGGGGATCGGCATAGAACCGTAGTATATGCCGACTCTGATCATGCGGGAGATTATGTGGACCAAAAGAGCACTAGCGGTATTTGTACGATAGTGGGTGTTTGTTATAACATCTTGGTCTCGACAGAAACAAACTTTCTTTTGCAATATCACTACCAACCGGATACGTACGCGCGGCGAAAGGCATTTCAACAAGCCTATGTATGAAACAGCTTCCTCATCGACTACGACGTACCACTCGAAGGTGTCCACATGTGCGACAACAAATGCCGCGATTAACCTTATAGCAAAAACCTGTGCACTATTACTCGCAACCAAACACATCGAAATTCGTCACCACTTCCTTTGTGATAATGTTCAGAAAGGACATATCTCAATCGAAAAAGTGCCGCCCGTCACCAATACTGCCGACATTCTCACTAAACCCCTTAAACGTGAATCGTTTAACTATCTAACGTCTTTGTTTAGGAATGATGTAACACATTCCATAAATCACTTTAGTCCGCTTCTCCTATTTTCTATCCAATATCTAGTCCCGTGTTCCATTTCTGTGTCGTGACAACTTTAATACTTCATTAGAAGTACCTCAAGCATCTTTAATTCATGAAAGCCAATAAAAATGTCACTCATTCCTCTTTGTAAATAAATTTCTGTCAAAAAACTTAGTCCAACACCCTTTTCCTGAGGGCGACCCCCATATCACAGGCGGCCCCCTAATATATTTGGGACCGCCAGACATTATGGGACCGCCATCAACAGACTCCCTTATTTTACACTTAGTCAAAAAAAATTCAAACCACAAAAACAAACACGCCACCCCCCCCCCCCTTTGTGCTACTATTGACGAACTCGACCAAAACACACTCAAAAATTACAAAAAT
This sequence comes from Tanacetum coccineum, assembly GCA_026074375.1. Lineage (NCBI taxonomy): Eukaryota > Viridiplantae > Streptophyta > Magnoliopsida > Asterales > Asteraceae > Tanacetum > Tanacetum coccineum. Next base: position 22,750 of record BQNB010086335.1, on the reverse strand, counting down.
AACCCATTAAAACAACGGATTTGAAGATAAAATCAAACACTATAATCATTTTCAACATCTTAAAGATCATCAATTGTAAGTCATTTCATCTATTTTCTTTCAATTTGAGTCTAGGGTTCATGATGAACACCAAAAATTAAAATTGGGGATTTTCGATTTCTCTTTCAATTTCATACAATTAGTACTACTAGGATACAATGTATAACTAATATGCTTCCCATAGACATAGGATTTACATATATTAATAAGCTTGTAGAAAAATTGATTTTGAACCAAAACCCCAAATTTATTTTAAAACCACTCACGTTAGGAACATAATAAAATTGGTGTTATACAATAGTTAATCCCACCTAAAAATGTAATTCATTCAAACACATCATAATGATCTCAATGGAACAAATTTCGAGATACATAATTCAAAAGTATTTTTTGACCTTGTCTGGTTGAAAAAATTCAAATTACGAGCATATGGGTTAACCTTAGGAATTTTATATTAGTCTACTTCATTGTTACTTCACATTTATTGCATATAAAAGGCACACACTAGGCAATAAATGTGAAGTAACAATTAAGTCTCCGACCTAAAATAATAAAATCCTAAAGTTTAACCCAAATGCTCGTTAATTTGATTTTTCTCAACCAGACAAGTCAAAAAATACATATGAATTATGTATCTCGAAATTTGTTCATGAGATCATTATGCATGTGTTTGAAAACATTTTTAGGTTGGATTAACAATGTATAACACCAATTTCATTATGTTCCTAACGTGAGTGGTTTTGAAATAAAATTGGGGTTTTGGTTCAAAATCAAATTTTCTACAAGCTTATTAATATATGCAAATCCTATGTCTATGGGAAGCATATTAGTTATACATTATATCCTAGTATCAATGTAGAAAAAATGAAAGAAAAATCGAAAATCCCCAATTTTAATTTTTTTGTGTTCATCATGAAACCGACTCAATAATGTGAAAGAAAATAGATGAAATGACTTACAAATGATAACCTTAAGATGTTTAAAATGATTATAGGTTTGATTTTATCTTCAATCCGGTTTTAATGGTTATTTTTGAGTTTTTGAGTGGTTTTGGTCGAGTTCGTCAATGGCAGCACGAAGGGGGGGGGTTGTTTTTGTGGTTTGATTTTTTTTGACTAATTGTAAAATAAGGGGGTCTGCTGATGGCGGTCCCAAATATATTGGGGGGCCGCCTATGCTATGGGGGCCGCCCTCAGTAAAGGGTTTTGGACTAAGTTTTTGACGAAAATTTTTACAAAGAGGAGTGACATTTTAATTTGCATTTCGCGAATTAAAGATGCTTAAGGTACTTCGGATGAAGTATTTAAGTTGTCACGACACGGAATGGAACACGGACTAGAATTGAGACAGAAGAAGGAGAAGCGAACTAAAGTGATTTATGGAATGTGTTCCATCATTCCTAAACCAAGACGTAGATAGTTAAACGATTCACGTTTAAGGGGTTTAGTGAGAATGTCGGCAATATTGTCGACGGACGGCACTTTTTCGATTGAGATATGTCCTTTCTGAACATTATCACGAAGAAAGTGGTGACGAATTTCGATGTGTTTGGTACGAGAATGTTGCACTGGGTTTTTGCTAAGGTCAATCGCGCCTTTGTTGTCGAACAAGATGGAATCACCATCTAGTCGAACGTCGTATTTCGATGAGAGCTTTTTTCATCCATAGTGCTTGTGACAGCCTTACCGGCGCATTACGTATCCCGCCTATCGGTATGATATTGAAGAACTATTTGTTTCTTCTAGAACCCAGATGTTAAACAACATCCCCACTAACGTACAAATACCGCTAGAGCTCTTTCCGATCCACATAATCTCCCGCATGATCAGAGTCGCATATACTACGATTTCTATGCAATCCCCTAGGATACCATAATCCTAAGTGCGTAGTTCCTTTATTTATCAGAAGATACGCTTAACCGCTTCAAGGTGAGAGGTTTTGGGAGCCTCTTGGAAGCGGGCACAAAGGCAGACACTAAACATGATATCGAGCCTACTTGCCGTTAGGTATAATAAACTATTGAGAATCTATTTGCCCATCTAGGATTAGTTTTACAGATAATATTGAATGCACATCAGAATAATAAGAAAGCAATATTATCAAACAAGGTTTTTCATTCATACGTTTTCCCTATTACCCAACTACTATAATTTGGGGTTACTAACTACTACATAGACACTCTAATAGTCCATTACTAATAAACAACTAACTAAGGTGGTACACACACACACACCTTTTTATTATTCGACTCTCATCATTCGACTAGCAATGGATTGATTTTTTCTAAATGCCTAACCTCCTTTTATAGCAAAAGGATCCATAGCTAACAAGGAAACAATTAATATATATAATGAGAGAATCAATTATGATCTTCTTAATTAAATTTCATTCCTTATCTATTTTGACCACATCCTTTATTTTCTCTACCTCTTGGTAGAACTTCATGATGACAATTTTGGTCTTCTTGTTTCTACTGTTCAATCTTTTATTCACATTGTCCTCATCAAATTCAAGAATTCCCAACAATCTTCCCTTAAAATTTGATAATGGACAAAAAAAACAAAGTCTCGTATGAAACTTCAACATAAAGCCAAAGCTTCCCCCTTAAGTTGAGATTTAATCAACGGTCCCGAAATGAAACAAAAATCTTTAATGCTTCCCCTTTGACTTAAGATAAGAATTAGAATCCTTGACTATGTCACCACACATAATAAGATGCAAATCATATCTCTATAGTCTTCTTCCCCATTTTGTAATCATCCAATAGGGGTCTTCTGTAGATAAGCAACTTGTAAAAACTTCCCCTCAAGTGGTGCATGTAGATGGTTACACATTTAATTAATAAGCTTCCCCTTAAACCCATATGTTTACCATCTCTTGAATCTCGAACTCTATAGGCTCTATGTAGTGATCACTGATGAAGAAAAAAAAACAAGTATAACGAATTTGATGAAGAAGTAGAATCTCCCAAACTTGTATCTTATGTCTTGCACTATCCACGCTACGTCAAACTTATAAATAAATTTATGAAATATAAGTAGACCGCAACCTCTTGACAATATCCTCATCTTCTATGAGACACATACTAAGTGATAGCAAATGTGAGCATTGAGCACCATAAGAAAAATCACACACCTTTGCTAGACTTTGACAAGTCTTCGTCAACACCATTTAAGCACGAACAAGTTACCTCCAAATGTTGTAAACCATTTGAGATATGATAAAACACAAACCTGTGAAACTCCACTGCAACATCAAATAAGCAATATTCAATTGTCTTCGTAATCACATCTTTAAATAATCTCCAAAACGAGCCATATAAACAATAAGAATAAACTATTGTGAGCAATAGTTCTGTCCGAGATCCAAAAATTTGAACTATACGATATCAGATAAAGCAAGAAGTACAAACTGGGTATGTCGGATAGAACTAACAGTAAAAACTGCTTCAAGTAGCAGTATTAACAAACCAAGTTGTTAGCGACACTTTTTCTGTTTTAAAACTGTTACAAATTTGTCACTAACCTGTTACTGATCCGTCACAAAACTGTTACTAAACTGTCCTCCGATGGTATCCAGCGACACTTTACCTGTCGCTAATGTGGTTCTCCTTCCTCCTAAGGCCTTTTGTGACACTAAATCTGTCAGTAAACTGTTACTATTCTGTCACTATTCGAGCATTACTAAAGTAACCATGGCAGTATTAACATACAAACTAGCAGTATTAACTTTCGAGACAAACCATACTCGAGCCCAAACAGTATTATCAATTTGTGAAGAGCAGTATTAACATCAAAGGAGCAGTACTAACTTCTGGAGGCAAGCAGTACTAAGTATGTATCAACGAATACACAGTATTAATACCTTCGAACATTCAAGGCAGCATAAACATAAACGTGGTAGTACTTTGTTCGTCCCACTTCCTTTGGCAGTACAAATCGAACTTAGCAGCATAACCTTCCTCTTTTAATGACCACGATCCAGGAGCACAAGTAACCACGACATACAAGGAAATAAATATGTAAATAAGATAACCATCCCTGGAAATTAGGGTCTTTTAAATCATACCAGATTCTTTTCTCATATATACACAACCAAACCACAACTGCTTCCTTAAAACACGTAGTCCATAACTGCTTCCATAAAGAACGATTAACAGCACCTATCAAGAAGAACTCTGAAAACCTGAACCCTAATTCCATACACAAACCAGTGGCCAATTATATCATGTTTCAACAGCAGCAAAAAAATGAATTAGGTTTTGAAACCCACTATCTATCTTCCATTAATATTTTCCATTCACCACAACTAATGGATTTCATTCAATTAAAATTAGAACCTGCTGTTGTATTAGATAAACTCTTTCATGTTGCAAACCAATCAACCTTCTGACAATATTCGATGAACAAGAATCAAGGTTGTGTGAACCTTCAGAACTTGAAACCAAACAGCAACATGCATCCTTCTGTACGCCTTGTCTTTATTAAAGTAGGGTTTTGTTTATCATTAAAAACCACAATTCAATCTTTTGATGACATACCATGAACATAAGCCACGAATCACCAACCAGATCTGAATCACAACCTGATAATCACGACAGCCTCTTAAAAACTTCTTGCTTTGCATATTAGGGATTGTTGGGAACCCTAATTTTATCTCCTGCTGCCAAACATCATAAACACTAAAACCAGAAAAATAATACACGATTAAAACCTTGTACGAATCCTAGATATCAAGAGTAACCCGCTCTGATACCGCATGTTGAGAATCTATTTGCCCATCTAGGATTAGTTTTACAGATAATATTGAATGCACATCGGAATAATAAGAAAGCAATATTATCAAATAAGATTTTTCATTTATACTTTTTCCCTATTACCCCAACTACTATAATTTAGGGTTACTAACTACTACATAGACATCTATAATATGTCTATTACTAATTAATTACTAACTATGGTGTACACACACACCTTTACTATTCGACTCTCATGAGTAGACTATACAATGGATTGATTTTTCTAAATGCCTGGACCTCCTTTTATAGCATAAGGAGTCTTAGGCTTACAAGGAAACTAATTAATATATTAATGAGAGAATCAATTAATTATCTTCTCATTAATATTTATTCTTATCTTATTTTGACCAAAATTTTATTTTCTTCTACATCTTGTAGAACTTCATGATGATAATTTTGGTTCATCTTGTTTCATTCTTTTATTCACTTTGTCTCATCAAATCAAGAATCCCAACATAAACTACCTATCATGCCTTGATACTTGGTACTATCTACTGACTCACACTCTTCATCTTTTGTGAGTTTAGTATCGGAGGACATGGGGGTTTTCATTGGTTTAGAATCTTCTAGACCAAATTTCTTAAGCATTTCTTTAATATACTTAGATCGATTAAAGAAGAGACCATCTTCCATTTGTTTTATTTGTAATCCAAGGAAGAAGTTAAGTTCACCCATCATGCTCATCTCGAACTCGTCATGCATGATTTTGGCAAATTCATCACACATGTCTTGATAAGTTGATCCGAATATAATGTCATCAACATATATTTGAACAATGATGAGATTTGAGCTTTTCTTTTTAGTAAAAAGAGTGTTATTTACCATTCATATTTTATATTCATGTTTAATAAGGAAAGCTTTTAATCTATCATACCAAGCTTTGGGTGCTTATTTAAAACCATACAAAGCTTTCTTTAATTTATAAACATGATCTGGTATTTCAAAATCAATGAATCCCAAAGGTTGTGCCACGTATACCTCCTCATTGATAAAACCGTTCAGGAAGCACTTTTTACATCCAATTTGGAATAGATTTAAAGTCTAAGCACAAGCATGAGCTAATAATAATCTAATAGACCAAGTCTCCGCAACCGTGACATAAGTTTCATCATAATCGATGCCCTCTGTGTTGTTAGTAACCTGAGCAACAAACCTAGCATTATTTCGAAACAACATGTTCTCGTCTAATTTATTCTAAACACCCACTTAGTTCCAAGATGTCAATATTCTTAGGTTGTGGAACTAACTCCCAAATGGTGCCGATAGCAAAGAATTGATTTAATTCTTCTTGCATAGCGACTATCCAACATTATCACCTAAAGCCTCATCACAATCATAGGATTCTAAGTTGAATATAAAACAAAAGAGTTTACTTTAGGTTTTGAGCTTGTGACCTAAGGGTTCTTTGGTTAAGGTTTCCTATAACATTTTCTAAAGGATGGTTCCTAGATTCCTTAATATTGACTATTTCATTCTTCTGTAGTTGCAGGTGTAGACATCTTTGTAACTGTTTTCCCATTCTCCTCAGTTGTTTGAGATATTGAGACCCATGAATCACCATTTTCTATCACTTCCTAGGGTGCATAGTCTTGGATCTGGAAGTACTGCTTAATCCTTATAGCCCACATCTCATACTCCCCCAATTTGAGTATGGGAAGCTTTGTAGTAGAACCACTATTTGTATATTCAAGCTCCATGTCTTCTAGATCAAAGTTTCTCAAAGTAAAGCTCTGATACCACTTGTTGATCCCAAACCTAGATCGATTCCTTACCTTGTAAAGAGTATGTTACATTGGATAAATCCAAAATAACAATGGTAGAAACTTTGTATGTATATCAAAGAGTGTGCGGAATCTACTCTTTAATATCTAGAAGATATATCAATAGAACAGTGAATATGAATGAATGAACACACGATGTAACAACACGCTTCAATATTATTAATGATAATAATACGAGTACTCTATCTTAGTACTAGGGTTACAACCTTGAAGCTTACAAGACTCTTAATCTCTGGATCTGTGTATGTGTGTTTGTGATGATAGATGTGATAGACGTGTTGGATGATATATGAGATATGTCAACTAATGCCCTAGAGCCTCCTTTTATAGACTAAGGAGTCCTAGTCGGCTTACAATACATTCCTAAGATATCTCAATCTTTTCTAAACATAAACGTAATCTTCTAAATAAATACATGTATATCTTGTACATAAATATCTCAACACTTATCTTCACACGCATTCTTGTTCTCCAAACAATCTTTATCTCTTTAATTCGTCTTTATCCTCTTGACAGTAGAAAGTCTTCAAACAGTCGTAATCTTTCCACCAGCAGCACTAATAAACATAAGCAGTAGTAATATTAGTACTAGCAGTACTAATATACACTAACAGTAGTAACTTGTACTAGCAGTCTTAACTTTTACTACTAGCAGCACTAACTACTTAGCTTATATTTTAGTCTTCAACACTGAACAATCTTAACTTCAACTAACAGCAGTAACTTTATGCTATCAGTACTAAATTATACTAACAGTAGTAACTAGCAGTGGTAACATTATACTACCAGTACTAACCACTTAGCATAATTTCAATTATGTACCTGAGCAGTAGTAACTTTTAAGAATCCATGAAGTCTTTTAAGTCCCAACAAGGGCCTAGGTTATAATAAGCAACATAAACACCTGCATCTGTAGTATTTATGATTGTCAAGGAATCAACATCAATCAATGGACATGCAAAGATAGTGTAATTTTAGTTAGTGCGTTGTAAAATTATCTGAAGAGGTCAGGGCTGCCCTTTTTGGTGGTTTTTTAACTGCATATGTAACGGCTTTTATGAGATCGACCCATGTTGCATGAAATATTCATTTTATATACACAACACCCTGAGAATGCATATTATTTAAGTAAAATATATATTTCTAGAACTGTTTGGTAAAGTGAATACCTTTGTGCCTCCCGCTTACATGGGTATGTGCGTACTTTAAAGCTAAAGATGTTCCTGTTTGATTTAAATGTATATGATTAGATGTTTAAGTGATTCAATTACTTCTACATCTAGATCATATGTATAGTATATTTTAATGGAAGAATATGTTAGTTGTGTGTCTTTACCTGCGCCGGCTGCATGTATATCTGCTAGCCTTAGACCGCAGTAACAGTGGATTTTCCTATCTTGTCCAATATTTGTATTGGAAGTCAAGAATATAGATTTGTTGAGCATGTTTTCCAATGTTGGAATGCTTGGACGGTCGGCTGGGGAACCTATAACATAAAGATATAAAGGATTGAATTGGGAAATATTATCTATAGGGGCTCAAAGGTCTGTAATGAAAGTTTACCTTCATTCATAGTTGATTAGATAATGTGTTTGAGTTCTTTTGTGTCTGAATGTCAGGTTAGGATTTGAAAAGATATAGGATGGTAATATTCAACTGGCTGGCTGTTGGTTGTACCTTTGTTTATTATTACATTTAGTGTGTTAATAAGTATCATGCCAAGTGTTACTTTGTATTTATATACATCATATATTTTCTCCATTCATCACTCTTTCCACCATTAATCTTATCTACACCTTTGATCTGCTCTTTTACAACTCCTCAAAAATAATTTGACTCGATTTTGTTTGAAATAGCAGCTACTAGACCCAATAACATTGTTGCAAGGCGCCTGACAGACGATTTGATTGCATTCAGTGGTGAAACTACTATTTCGAAGTATATGAAATTTTTTCTTGTTCAAAAGGTTGCTGAAACTCCCCGTTTTGTGAACCGAATATGGGATAAAGCCAATGCTATTAGGAGTTGCATTGCTCAGACAACTACTGTTATTGCAGAATTTCAAGCTATGGAGGATCAAGATGAGGCGCATGATAGCTTGTTGGCTGCTAAGGATGCTAAGCGTGGTGAAGAGAGTAAGCTATTGGCATTGCATGAGGTGATTGCTAAAGCCTTTGAAGAGATTGAAAGCCCAGGGAACAATGTGGAGATCTTAGATGGTGAGCATGATGGTGTTTAGGGTAGGGGATGGTGTGATTGTTTGTCTTTTCTGATGGTAGTGATGGTATTAGTATGTTTAGTTGTTTGGCATGTTAGTCTTTGTTTTTAGTTTGTATGAACCTTGGAAACTCAATGGGTGTCACTTGTTTTAATGAATGGCAATGTTATGATGTTAATCTATATTTTCATGTTGTTTTTGTTTTTGGTTATCCATTTATGTTTACGTGTTTTTTACTTTGATCGAGTAAACAGACCGCGTGGAATTGTATCTGAATTTTTGTTATCAACTTTCCTTTGTTACAAAGGTATAGATCTGCATAATGATATGAGGTTTGTCAAAATTAGACGGGGTGAAGAATGAGAAGTAAGAATCTTATTATTTGTTGGGTTATAGAGTTTTGGGAACTGGTTGTTTATTTGGATTAGTTGTAGCATCCAGAGTATATAACTGTTGGCACTGCCTTGATGTGTGATTTAAAACCTATGTTGTTCTGTACTGTTAAGAATTTAATTTTTTGTGTTGCGCCCAGCTTTATAATCTTGGGTCCTCTATGCCAAGGTTAAGAACTTAATTTGTTTTGTCAGGATTTGTTAGCATCGAGCATGATATGGTTATGCAGTTATGGAAATGGATGAATTTGGGTTGTTCTTATTATTGGCAGGTTATGTCCTTATAGAGGTGGAGTTCGAGAAATGAGTAAGTTGTGGTATGTGTGTGATTGCTACACCGACTGTGACTTGTTTACCTTGATGCATGAATGTGCGGTGTTGGAAATGTGCTACTTGGTGTACGGGTGGCAGATAAATCATTGCAGAATATGGTATGTTCCTTTGGCTTTATTAGGAGAGACATCAGGTTTATAGTTGTTAATTAAACTATAGTTGTTTGGCATATCGACTCTAAATTTTTTACCATGTTTAGGTAACTACAGTTACAAAAGGCAAAGGGTTAGGGAATAGTTTGAGGGTTTGTTAATTGTCATTAGTATCTTTAAATCACTGGCTTAATTCTTTTCATAGGTAATAATGATTGTGAGGCTGAGCATTTACTTTTTACTTGGATGCCTTCTGAGTTTCTATGATTACTTATTTAAATCGGAATTCAGTTTTAGCTTTCCATATCATAGACACATCTATACTCTTTGATTTAAGTTTTTGACAATGGTTGCCCTTAATATACCAGATAAGTTAAGTGAGGTTGCCAATTCATCTCGGCTTGAAGATAAGATGAAGGTCGTGTTTAGTCGAGCATGGGATTCAGATGAATCTTTTATCGACTTATTGCGTGAGCTTTGTTCTGCCATTAGGGTGAGTATAACTAAGGATCGGAGGTTGATTGCTGAATTTGAGGCGTTAGGACAGCGTGTAGATGTATTGAAGCTTTTGGAATACATAAGGGAGATGGTTGCACGAGATTCTGAAAGGGTTGGAGTTTTGGAACAACTCTTGGCAGATGCCTATTTTGGGATGCATTTGAAGGCTGAGTATGCAACAGACATGGGAGAAACAGTGTAGGATTTCATAGTTTGTGGTGTTTTGTTAGGTTTATGAATAAGTAAGTTTTTGGGTTTGAGATGTTATCATGTTAACATCTGAAATAAAGCTGTAATCTTTTGAACCGATTAAATGAATACATTTTCTTATTATCGTTACATTTGGTTATGGTTTATATATAATTATATTGAGATCCAGTTTAATGAGTGTTTAGACTTGGTTTGTAGTTCTATCTCAAGTCTCATGGGTTATGTAGGATTTCCTTAAAAGATGGGCAATGTAGTTAATTATATAGGTGGTAGCCGTTGTACATGTAGTTATGCTCTAATTTAGTAGTTCCAATGGAATTTCAGCGGGCTGGCGTTTTGAATTTTAGCGTTACTGTGGTGTGATAATACTTGTTTAAAGGTAAAATTTTATCCATGTTGTACCATATTGCCTCATGGTCTGCAAGGAATATAGGATAAAAAGTTAGAATAAGTGACGGAAGCGTAGTTGTTGTTTTTAGTGTATTTTTTTCATCCCTATTTGTTGGTTTAGACAATGCATTAATGTCTGTAGTTTGTTTCAAGCTTATATGTAGATAGGACTTGGTCTTTGGTTGTGTGTGTTTACAAAAATGCTCTAAACTTCAGAGGGGGTAGAGATGTGGAGATATGATAATGGTTTTAGTGTTTTTTGGTATTTTATTTGTTTTGGTGTGCATGAGCTGTATTCCTAGAGTGGGAGTGTTGCTTGTTTTATCTGTTTACACGTCTACATTTTAATAGGTATAGCCTTCATGAAGCGATTAAACATGACCGTACTGGTTCATTTCATTTCCTCATTATTCGATGGCAATGTGAAAGTGGATTTTGTTGTTATTTGGGGATTAAATATGAAGAAACCTGATACATGTTTGTACTCTAATTAGCTCGTTTTAATTTGTTGTTCTTTATTTGGAAAATGGGCGATTGTTGTAGTTTTTCTTGTAAGTAGCATCCATTAAAGATTTTCTTGATTGGATTCTTGGTATGACCATTTAGTTGTGCGAGTGGTATATTTGAGCATGCAGATTTATACTCAGTTCACTACCACTGTCTCTGCTTGTTGTTGGGTCCAATCTATAAAGTATATTGTTTCAAGTGTTTTACACCTATTAAGTCCATGCTTTGATGTGTTTTCCTTTCTATTTTCCGATGGCTAGATTGTTTCTAGATACCATGAATTACAGGGATAGCAGATGCTGAAATGTTGTTCGATTCTGAATGTGCTTCATAGCTTGAATGTTTTTCATTACTTGAATGTTTTCAAAATCTGAAAATGCTTTAGCCAGGAACCTTTTTTTAAAAAGAGGTTTTTTTACATTGCAAAGTTTTTTTCTACATTGCTATGTCCATTCATTGTTGCATGTCTTAGACAGTCAAAAATCCGTGCTCGAATCAGAACTAAATAAATCTAAGGTTGCAGAAATAACATAAAGGAACCATTCATTTAACATAACAGGCATAGTATTACTATTTTTAAACAAAACATGTGTTTTTCAAGGAGCAACTAAGCAAAACATAGGGTTCAGTAACATTTGGAACCTAAATTATTCCTTTTTCCTAAATACTCATTATTGAAACTAAAAACTCTATGTTATCCTGCAGCTGCTACGCCCAACTTTATAATCTTGGGTCCTCTATGCTAAGTCGGTCTGGTCATACACGATTCTAAAATCATGACACCTAAACAAAAACAGGTTAGTACATGACTCAATGTTTTAGTGACCCGAGTATCAATCGGCATGCTGAAAAAGGCTTACATGTAACTGAATATAAGTAAACGTGCAACCAAGGGAAATGAATATACCGGTTTTTCCTTTTCTTGGTAAAAGGCTCAACAGCCCCCTTCTTTCCTGTGCCATTAACTGAGTCGCTGCTATCTTTAGATTCAGAATTCTTAACATCCATTCTATAGAAATGACACCATATGAGGATATGTCAGTGATTTCGAACCTACCCACTGTGTTGGGACAGATTATGGTTTTTAAAGTGTGTAAGTGTGAGTGGTTGGTTGATTGCTAACCTTGGCTTTTTTCTTTCCTCCATAAGTTTAGATGGAGTGACAATAGATGGATCCCGTACAATCCTTTTCAACTTTTGAGGCTGGTTGTCAGGATAATCATCTAGGTTACCGAATCCCACATTGTCCTCAATTCCTTCCGAAGGAAGAATCCTCCAGCATTTAAAACTTTCCAAGGTCATATACTCATAGTATGTATGGGACTTGATTTCCATGACATGAGCAGTACCAATAAGGTTTGACAAAGCAGGCGGCAAGCTTAGATGATCTTCTAAAGACTGTACACAAAGGTTAGTAAAGAAGGTGTTTGAGGTTTGTGAAAAATGCTATAAATATATACCTCATCCACCGTATCCATGAGAGAGTCTGCAGAATAGTTGACCAAAGCAGTAGCGGTTTCATTAAACATAACAACAACAGCCTGAGCAGTGTCGTCTGACACGTCAACTTCAAGCCGGTACCTGCAAGGAGAATCGTGGAAATGAAAGGTACATGTTAGCATCCATTTTATTTTAATTTAGTCATAATATGTTAAAAAAAGACCCTCAACCTTAACACTAGGTAATCGACTGTCGTGTTACACGATTGGCAAAAGAATTGGCCGTTCTAAAGGGTCAAAACCTTCTTATAGGTGTCGCTCCCACATAAAGGGAAGTTCCATCCCTTCCTTGTCCCGATTCCATCAATGGTGACCTTATAATGGAAGGTGATAGACTTCAAAGACAGACTTTGTAAATTTAATATGATGGATCAATGGTATATCCAAAACAAATTGGAAAGAAACAGTATACATCGTTCTTCCTGTTCCGAGCCCACATAAGGAGGTTCTCAAGAGTCCCAGTCCGGGGTTAAGAGAGGTCTACAAACACTCTAGAGGCCTGCTGAATGACAATACTGGCAGACATATTTCAGGTATATGCAAAAATGCAATCACTATTTAAAGATGGACAACAACAATATGAGGGTGGCAACCTGTTTGCTTTTTTCAAAGCCTTAATCGCATGAATTGCGTCATCATCGTAAATAACAGTGGATGAAGTGCTTGATAGATAAACCTTGTCTGAAAGGTAAAATTTACATCAAAAGCAACTAATTATTCTAAAATGTGTGGTAAAACTGTTGGATTCATTTTTGCTTACTATTGTACTTCTTGGGACATGTTGCAGTTAGAATAACTGGGCACACACTAGTCTGTTTGGTTTTTTTCTCTATCAGCACATCCCCAAGGCTACCCCAAAGTGTAACCCTGATAGACTAGCCCTTGTTGTAAAGAATAATTGATTATGTAAATACACATCCATAAGGTGTAAGTGGGATATCTGCAAACGATAGTAACCTGTGATTAGCAAGGTGGAAGTCGAGATTCTTCGAGCTTGATTTTAAATGATTTGTCCTCCCGACATTTGTCATATAACCAAAAACATCTGCAAGGTAAGTTCAGCAACATCCAAACAAATAACTGGTTATTTTCTTAAATGCAATACAATTATAACCTATGTTGAGAAGTATTTTTCTAATAGCAGCTCACCAATCAAATACTTGTTGTCTAATGATTCAATACCGTCAGAATCCTGCAGTTAGAACGCATATCTCACAAAGCCATCTGCCTTCACTAAAGCTTTTCTAATGGTTGTCGACCCATCAAATTCAAGCATATACGCATCGTTCTTCAAAATCCGATACTCATCCTTGTTAGGTTTGACAGTAAATATTTTGACAGAATAGATGCTTCCTTCCTTGAGCCTTAGAAAATTATGGGACACAGTTGCTTTTGCAGAGCAATGAATCATGTTACCCTGCAACAAAGTTAGGTTTTAAAAATACACAACAAAGGGACATATAACATTTGAAGTTTACCTTTGCATCTGACACGATGAAATCCGTGCTTAAGTATCGGCCGGTAACTGCACTTACATCCCACATCCTGCCAAGCATCACAATTAATGTTCCAGTCAAATCCAGACCTAATTGGTCCAAGAATAATTCTGAATTAGCCTCTGCACCCTTATCAGGTATGTCCTGCTTCCTTTCAACTACACTTAGTAACAGGCATGTCGGATAAGATTTTAACACGTGAACTCGCGTCTACAGCCTCTTTGGGAGTGATGTGATTGTTTTAATATCACATGTAGGGCGTCTAGCATTAGTTAACATGGTGTGGTCGTTGTAAATTAAACCTGGTTTTTGTTTTAGATATGGAAGATGTGGGGGAGATGTAGCCATTTATACAACTGCTTGCTATTCCTTGGATGATGGTTGACATTCCTTTGAGGCTGATAACAGCCGAATGTATTGAAGGAATAGGAGTAACAGCCGAATTTATTAGAGGCAATGAAGAGGAAGGACACAGATGAAGGGGTGGAAGCTATTAAGGTGCCCCTGCATACTCATTATGATCCCCCTGCACATTTAATTAAACATTTGAAATATTAGAGATGGTAAGATACTTATATTTATCTATGTGTGAGCCTGTGAGCTTTCCTGTACCCAAAGTTGATATAGAAAAACCAACTCATCCATGAAAACACGATCACCTACTTGTTCACCTGAAACAAGCTTTTATTTGAGTGATCGTTTCTGCGGGTTTTAGTAATTACATTGTTAAAGAATAATATAGTATTCAAAAGAAAAGATGAGAGACCAAAAAAATTAAAATCAAAGCAAGTAAATGAATGAAATAGTAAGACTAAAGTACCCACACTTCACTATTTAATCAAACTTGCTTTCAAAAATGAAATGATATACAAGATATCTTATATTTTTATAATTAATAGTAAATAGATGACATTAAATATTATACATAAAATTGATATACAACTATTAAAAAATTAATATGTAACCATTTATAGCTGATATATACGGCTGGTCACATTAAAGACATCGGACGATCTACATTTTTTCTGCCACATTAGTTTATTTCTCTCCGACGACCTGCATGCGACCTTTTAGACACAGTAAGACGACCTACATCTTTTTTTAATATAACAATAAAATTAAAATTCATTAATAATAAAAAACAATACAAAACAAACAATACAAAACAAACAATATCACCTTTTTTACTTAAAATATCACTAAACATAATTTATTAGTTATTTATAAAAAATAGCAATACAAACATACATCAAGAGCTTATAGTGTAAATTGTATATTTTTAAAATAAAAAAAATAAAAAATAAAAAAAACTAAATTGTCTTTTTTTCCTTTCATTTTAAAGGTGCCCCCCCCCCCCCCAAAAAAAAAGACGAACACCACAAATGCAAAACCAACATGCTCAAAACAAAGGAGTAAATAAATCGGTCGTTTCTACGATTGATTCATGCAAAACCAACATTTTCGACCAACATAGAGGACACACCACAATGGGGCAACCTACAAGGGACACCAATGACCAAGTCGGTCATGTATACCATTGTGACTAACCTAAGATACATAGTTTTGCTTCACAAAACACTGTTGGTATAAATAAACATTTTATTCGCAAATTTAGTGATACACCATTAGCCGTTACATCCGAGTTAAAAACAATCGTTAAACTATGATACACAAGAAACTGGTAATATTAAAAACCACGAACCAATTGCTTGTATATGAACCAAAATTTCCAACAACTCGTACACGAACCATCAGCTAATTACTGAATATGACATTTGTCCAATTTCTATTGCTTCTCATTATAACAACTTTAAGCACCTAAACCATTTTAACTAAGTTATATATATATATAGGCTCCGGTTCCGTTGAGAAGGTTTTTATTTTGAGAAGATTGAGAAATCTACGTTTGAGCAAATTTCCATTGAGAAGATTTTTTATTTTGGAGAAGAGTCGAGAAATCTACGTTTGATGCAAATTGATTATATTTTTTGATATTTGATTCAAAGTAAACCATCATTTAATAGGGAATCAAAGCTATATATTCAATTTTGGTTCACAAATCATTGCTAAAATCGAGTTATGGTAATGATTCCTTAAATTTGTATAGAAGATTCAGTATTTTACTTATATTGTAAAAATGAGAGATTTTTTTTTACATTGATTCGATTTTTTTTACACATTTTGAATTATAAATCACATTAAATGAGTTTACGCTAAAAAACTTGGAATCAATGTTAAAATTTTCTATCATTTTTTTGAAAACTTCACAATCATTCTCAAAATAAAAACCTTCTCAATATCGATCAAGATTTCTATATATATATATATATATATATATATATATGTATATATATATATATATATATGTATATATATATATATATATATATATATATAAAACCATTCTTTCAAAACTTAAAAAAAATAAAGTTTGGTTAGCAATATACTTTTAATTTAACATAGTGTTAATTTAATAAAATCGTTCTTGTGGTTTGCACATAATTGCATCTTTCGTCCTAAAACGCAATGAATTACACAGATCGTTCGTGATGTTGTGCTTACTGATAAAGGCGATTCTTGGATATGGTCCTCTAATATTTCCAAAGGTTATACCGTTGCTTCAGCTCACCATTTAATCGACAAGCATACTCTTGAGGTCAGCCCTAACGCAACACGCTGGAATTGAAATATTTCCATAAAGGTTATGTTTTTATGGAGATTGTTGCTTAACAAGCTTCCATCTAGGGTGAACTTGGACAAAAAAGGTATTGATGTTGACTCGTTCTTATGTCCCATATGTCACGAAGATGTAGAAACAGTTAATTATCTCTTCTTTACTTATGATTTGGCTAAGGACTTGTGGGCATTGTTGGCTAGATGGTAGGAGCTAGATATTCCTTTTTGCACGAGCATTTCGAAATGGTTTGAGTGGCTTGATTCTTTGTCTATTTCTTATAAGGCGCGGGTGTTTGTTGAAGGAGCGGGAGGGACTCTTTTATGGTCTATTTGGTCTTTTCACAACCGGTTGGTCTTCTCTAATAACCCTTCTAAAAGGCGTTGATCTGGGGTAGTATAGTTTCTCAATCGTTCTTATGGTTTTCATCTAGAAATTCTTGTTTTAAATTTAATTTGGTAGGTTGGTTGCAAAACCCTATAGCTACTATAGCCTCTTTGTAATTGTTTCTAGTTTTTGCTAGTTTAATAAAATACCGCCGTTCAAAAAAAAATTACATAAATCATTCTTATGGTTGTCCTAAGATGTTGATGCATATAATTGCTTAAATTATAATTCATGTTTTAAATTTATAAAACTCGTTTACCTATGGTCTACAACTCACTAACGAGAAAAGAACCCGATCGTGTGTAGTGTAGGATTGGTAAATCTGAGGTCGTCCTAAAAGCTAACAGGTAGTCTAAAATCTGAGTTTTAATTGTCACGGTTTTGAAAGTTGAATTGATTGATTAATTTGTAAGGAAATAAATAACACGTATTAAATTGGTTTTACTAATCAAATGAATTGGTATAGTAGCAGACAACTAAGAAGATGAATGCATTTAACTAGTTAAATATCCCAAGTTTAATTATTGTGATCTCAAGTGCAATGTTTAAATCTTATTTTATATGGTGTTTCTGATATCGACAGACCTGAATCTGATACTCCTGAAATAGGCATCAAAACATAGTCCATATATATCCTATGATTCTCAGGTCCCCGTTGGTCATGAAGGTAGAGTTACACCGGCTATAGTGAATAACACCACTCAAACTATCCTAAAGGGACCTGTCTACTACCAATAATCCCATTTATTGGCTATTAACCATCTGAGAAGAGGAATTCCCAAATTTTATACGTGCTATCATACTAAGAGATGATAATGAGCAATCCCTTCAACTAAGGAGACTATTGAGCTTAACCTAATCACTATTACCCTGTTACCCTTATTCACATGTAAGATACTTAAAGTGTAACCAGGATTACACTGTGAGTTCTTTGTCTCAACACTACCAAAACTCGGGGATCATGCAATAGGCAATAAGGATATCCTAGTAAAACATTGATCAGACAGCGAGATCAAAAACAAATGAACGAAAGTATAATTAATAAATTAAATGCCGAAAAACATATAATAAAGCATAATAAATAACATAACATCAACAAATTAAATCGAGATCCGATGAATCAAAATAATTAAAATTGATAATTAAAAGTTGAAATATGATTACAAATCATGCTAGATTAGTGTTCCTGATTTTTAGTCAAATCTCGTGATGAACCCTAAAGGGTTCGCCCTATACCCGAACCAAGCAGCCAAGCTTCTCTTTTCTTTTTCCTTTTCGTCGACCGAACCCACAAGAAAACGAATTAGAAAAGAATGAATGCCGAATGGAATAATACGGCATGTATATATAGCCTTTTTTGGAACTTTAGAACATGTACGAGTTAGGCCCGTTATCGTAGTTGACGTAATAAATGAATTCCTTCAAACATAATAAAAATTGTGCACTTTTAGTCCTTGTATTTGATAAAACTATGCCGTAGTTATTGTGTTGAACTATGCCGTAATTCTTCCTACGCAGGATTCCATTTTTAGCAAATATTAGCTACGGCGTAGTTCCTTCGGGCCAACTACGCAGTATTTGTGACGTCAGCATAATCCTTTTTCCAACAATGATCAACTACGGCGTAGCCAAAGGTACGAGCTACGCCGTAGTTTCTGTATGCGGTTTTTCTTGTTTGTCCATTTTGCCAATTCCCGCATCTTTTCCGTTCCAATGCCATAATTACCTGAACATGTAATATAAACGAATTAAGCATCAAATTCATATAAAATTAATATAAAATAGGGTAATCAACACGGGAATTTGATATAAAAAAGTATTAAATATTTGATTTCATCAGACATCATGAGGCAATGTCAGTCCTTTATATAAAGTGTGCTATATGATGGTAAATTTCTTTTCAAAAATCACGAACCTCTTTCTATATATGCTTCTGAGGAAACTTTAAGACTTGCTGATGAGAGCCGATAAAAATGAAACCACCTGAACGTGAAATAATAAATTTTTGATTAATCAAAGCTGAACATACTTTTTGAGGTTTTTATTACATAAAAGGTTAAGTCAAAGGAACAATCATTCTTTTCTGACAACACCGCCGTTTCCACAACTATTTCAAACCCACTTTTAGCAGTTAAATCACAAAAAGTGTTCAATCTGGACGAAGAATCCTCGAGTGATACTCTCGAAAAGAGTCTTGCAAGAGGGTTTCTCACTACTGTTAAAAAAATTGGTGACACTAGAGTCAAAAACGACTTTGACTGCTACAAATTAGAACTCTCCTATTCATTTTCAAGTTAAAGAAGCTTTAGAAAAAGATGTTGTCTCTATCTTCAATAGCATTAATTCTAGAATGATTCATTTGGATATAAAGTTTGTGAAAGAAACAACCGAATTTTTAAGGGACTACAAATCTCTAGAGAAGGAAGCTGACGAATCACTTGATAAAGTTAAATTTTTTGAAAAAGAAAGCGACCATCTCTTAGAAGCAGTTATTTTTCTAAAATTATGCTCACTATCTTGCATACATTTGATAATATCTATGAAAACAAAAAATCTGAGCTCACAATTCCAAATTAGGAATCAGAAAACCATGTTCTTAGAAAGACTGTAGGAAACTAGAAGGGGAGGTTGAATAATTTACCGATTAATTATCCGTTTTAAAACTTTGCTTAGAAAATTGTTTGATTCGAGTTGTATATCAATCAATTAACAATATGAATCACAATTAAACTATCTAATATAATGAACTAAGTAAATAATAACAATATAGAGAGATAGAGAAAGAAACGATCAAATAAACGATCAAACACAGACACCAAGATTTATAGTGGTTTGGCTACGAAGCACCTCTTCGTTCCTACTCCACTCCCCGAGTACTCCACTAGGGATTTCACTATGTCAACAAGCTCCCTTTAGGCGGAGAAAACCGTTTACACGTCGCTTACTTTCTTTTCCGACACTAAGCTAGATGTCGAGTCCTAATCTTAGCTAGAACCAATCTAAGACTTCACTAAGTCTTTATACACTCACAAGATATATACCCTTGGATTGGCACACAATCCAAATCACACCAATACACAATTTACACTATTGGATCTACACACAATCCAATTTACACAACAACACAAAGTAAATATAATGAAGATTTGTGATCTTGAGGAGGAAGAGAGAGATCACTTGATAACAATTCGTATGTAGAAGAATACGATTGTTCTTCTCTTGCACTTGATTAGAAGAAGAAGGGAGGAAGAAAGAATTAATCACTTGAAATAAGATCAAGGTATCTTAGTGATCAAGATATGTGTTTTAGAAAGAAAGAAAAAAGAGAGAAAAGTAGATCTGAGAAAATTCGTGGCAATAGGTTCTGTTTTTCAGATGGAGTGGCCCAGTATTTATAGAAGACAAAATAGCCGTTATGCTGGCGGCGGTCCCGACGGTCCCTAATATATAAGGGGGCCGCCGTAAAGTACGCTCCTCTTTTTGTCTTTTTGTGGGGAAGGTGTTATCTGTTTTGGAACCTTTCATTTTGGGGGGAAAATTTGATTTCAAATTTAATGTTTTAATAAAATATTTCTTTTATGAATAAATATTTTGTTTTTATATTTTTATAAAAACACTTTTGTAGAAATGTAAGGTTTAAGAAAAAAAATATTTTCTTGATCACTAATCTTGTTTAATGATTTGTTTATTCATACCTTAAGTGATTAATCTTATAAATATAATTTTATGATTTGTAATTTATAAACGTTTATTTTTATCGTAAACGTTTTTACATTTTGTTATTATCAAAACATTGAGAGGTCAAAAAATAAAAATAACATTTTTAGACATTATTTATATTAACAATCTCCCTCTTTTTGATGATGACAAAACATAAACTCATTTAGTATAAAAGTAGAAGTTTATAAATTATTAATGAGTTTAATTATATTTCTCCCCTTTTTTATCGAATCCAAAAAGGTTGATCGTCGAGTCGTAGCAGAGAGAAAGAAATCGACAATTAAAGACTCCCCCTTGATGTAAGCTACCCCTGGTTCGGGGCACCAAGGGATCGATCTTACGATGATTTGTTTGCTACAAAACAAGGTTAGAAGTACAAGTGCAAGCCAACAAAGATCATACATAGTCATAAGGACAATATATGATGATACAACATAAGATAATTATAACAAAACACAACATATTAAAGCATAGGTGAACATGAATCTAAAAATACATTAATCCTAGATGATTCATGATTCATAGATATGACTTTTAAACAAAATGTCTTTGGATTATCAATTATTAAGCCATTTGAAAAAGGGTCTATGGTTGAGGTGGAAAATGAGTTGTGAAGGCGGTGGTTAGAAGATACTCGAGATGAGCAAACATAATGTTCATTTCATCTCGAAGGTTCAAATGGAGGTTACGGTTGTGGAAACAACAAATACAAGTTGACCCATGATAGTCATGATAGTTGTAGAAAAGAGGATGGCCCATGATAGGTGGTTGAGGTTGTGGTGGTGATGGTGGTGATGTAGTGTCATGAGTGTGATCAAGAGGAGTGATTGGGGACAAAGAAAGTGTGATATCCAAGGAAGGATGACTTTGAAGTGGTTGAGGATTTAGAGGTCTAGGAGGAACATCTGAAATGTTGTCAAGCAAAGGGTTCAAGTGAGGAGGAGAATTTGGTTCATGTGAAGATGGTGGTGAAATTTGAAGTTTTGAGTAAAAGGAAGAAGATGTTATTAGTGGATGTGGTTTTTGATGGTGCATTTGGAATAGTTAAAGATGAAGAAGTTGTTGTAGGAGAAGGTGTGGTGGTGATATCTTCATCGCTAGATATGTTGACAAATAGTTGTCTAGGAGGGATTATGGTGAGTTTGATTTTCTTAGAAGGGTTAGATGAGGAAGCATTTGTGGAATTCATGGTAGAATGAGGTGAAGGAAAATGTGAGTGATGATGGGATAGAGAAGAGTTCATGATTTAAGGTGGAAGAGATAGATTAAAGAAGTAAGGGATGGGGTTTGAAGTTTTAGATTCCAAAAAGTGTTTGTCAAAATGCAAAAATTATAGCTAGGCCTAGATAGGATAGTGGTCAACTATACAGAAATTTAGGGGGTCATAGTAGAAGAATCTATGACCTCTGATGGCGGTCCATTAATTGCCCGGTGGTCCCATATATATTCGGGGGCCGCCCAGTATTTTAGGGGGCCGTTTTCTGGAGACAGGAATCTTTTTCCATAATTTCTTGATATGCTTGTATTTAAAAATTTCTAAGTTTCCCTTTTTCAGTCAATCTTATTTCATCATGAATCATCTAATACGTATTATCCAACTTCACAATATCAACTATATTGAGTTCTATGAGGGGAGCATATGTAGGAAAATTTTATCAAAAGATAAGCATGCATAATATCATATATATAGCAAAGAGTCTATCGAGGTGCATGCAA